>CP136057.1:320414203-320609203 GCA_032464435.1 Aegilops umbellulata | reverse complement strand
CACTCAGCTAACCCTTTACACAACTGCACCAGCACCAAGTTTCACATGCAACATCTAGAACCTTTCGAAATTAGCATCATAGACGGTACATAGACAGATGCATCTCATCTGGAAAACTGCTGAAGCAGAAGACGAATATTGAGCCTTCATTCATGTCGAAGGTCTTTGCAACTTTAGGCCAATGCCTGTGGATGATTGACCGCCCATCCTTCGTCCTCTTCAGAAACACTTCAATATTGAACCGTGGGTGTTGTATGAAAACCTTCCTCGCCTCCTGACCATAGAGGTGGTTTGAGAGTTAATCATCAGTGAGATGCTTTGGAAAGGCCTGAAAACAAGGATGTGCATAAATATCTTCTCTATATTGGAAATGGGGGCAAAGGAATAAAAAAAAGGCAAGGTATAATAGTTAGTACCATCTTGTAGTTAACTGATGTCTTCTTCATTGTGCAGACAAAGATCTTGTTGCTTTTTGTCGCTAATTTCTTTATCCTAACAACTTTCTGAGTTTCTTGACTTGATTAAATTGATGGACAACTCATTTCCCCATATGCAAAAAGGGTCGAACAGTGGGTCAAAACCTCTGACGGCAGGACCTACATGTGCAAGACCAAATTGTTAAAAATCTAAATATTAGAATGGTTCCTGCAATTGCACAATAATGTGCTATTAGACAACAGACCATGCACGTGCTAACATCAATTGTAAACCTTAGTGCTTCCCATTGTTTCCCCGCACCACATATAAGGTAGTTAGTCATCAGGTTAAGTAAGGGTTCGCATGCTATCAGTAAAATGTGTTAATGAAAAATAAGCACATTGCAGATTCATTAGATTAATTCAAGACACATGGAAAACCCATTTATCCAAACCAAGCATGATTAAGAACTAGGAAATATAGCACTGGTATATGTTTCTCATGTATTAAGTGCAGCCAAATTCTATTTATTCCTCACATACACAATAATACAAAATTCTACCCACGAAAGTTGGACATCGCATTGCAGAATTGAACCAAGCAGTTAACTAAACACCACAACAAATGAACCAAACATTAATTGGGCACCACATTGCACAATATAACATACTCCTAGTAGAAGATCATACAGCTAACCAAACCGTAAGTGCATCTAGTGCCACCCCTAGTTGGTTTTGGAGTATTGACGAGAAACCTGGTTGAGGGACTAATGTGTTTGTGAGAATTGCAGGATAACACATGTAGTAGTCCCTCATTGATTCGGTTTACCTACCGGAGATGACCCCTAAAAATGTGTGAAGACAGTGAAGACAATGGTGGTATGTGAAGATATTCACAATGAAGATTATGACCCAAGAAGACAGTCATGTGAAGACTATGGAGTGCGAAGACATAGCTATTTCGTAGTTTCCTTTTCTTCTTTACTGAGTCATAGGAACCACCGTACTGTTAATTGGGGTCCAAGTGAACAAAGTCAGAGTGATTGAAGTGATGCTCAACCAAATCCTATGTCTTCGAGAGAAGACAATGAGAACAAATCTTATCCAGAGCTAGATGAGTCAGCTTTACTTGCAGCCCAAGTCAAGCTGCCGCGTGTGTTTGAAATCTGACCATTGGACACGTGTCAGTTCCTTAGTGACCCAGGGTCATTTCGAACAAATCAGGTCGGGTTGCCCAGTGGATATAAATAGCCCACCCCCTACACCATAAATTGGTGGCTGCTCAAAGTCAGTGCACGACTTTTGTCGTTTGAGAGCAACCCACCTCGAAGCCTTTGAGAGAAAGATCCTTGCGAGGACAAAGCCCAAACACCCAGAGCCAAAGAGTGTTAGGCATCACTGAAGTCTTTCTGTCCGAGTGACCTGAAGACTTATTACACTTGAGGACTGTGAATCCTCCAGCCGGTTAGGCGTCGCGTTCTGAGCATCCAAGAATCATTGTGGATTGCCGGTGAACGAAGTCTATGAAGGTTTGGAAGTCTACCTTGAAGACTTACCAGAGTGATTGGGCGAGGACTAAGTGTCCTTAGCTCAAGGGGAATAAGGTGAAGACGCGGTCTTCTGAGTTGAATCTCAGCCTCCCTAACCATACATACAGTTGTCACAGCAACTGGACCTGGTCCAACAATTCCTTGTCCTTACCAAGCGACTGGTTCTATCTCTTCCCTCACTTATTTACAGTTTGTCTTCGTGAAGTCATTTGCATGCTTGCCTTATCTATTTGACTTCACTATGTGACGACTATTGTTGTTTGGCTTCATACTATCCTCCATCCTGATCTGTACTACCTAGCTGCTAATAGTCATCGCTCTTTCACTTCATTAATTACTTGCTTGACTATGGCTTGTCTAGTGTAGTCTACCTTCCACTGCATATCAATAGGTTCATATTTATCGTTTGTCTTCAAAGCTCCCATGTTTTTTTGACTGTACACAATAGGGCAAAACCCCACTGCAATTTTTATATTATATAAATAGAGAGTTCAAACATACAAGGCTTGAGATAAGCCTAAGGGGAATTAAAACTAGTCTAACAAGTCCAGCTAAAAAATAAAAATAAAAAAACAGTAAAATTTACAGGATAAGACTGTCCAACCAGGAAATGAAAGAAGATGAAGACTTCTCCTTAATTCTGAATTTGAGCAGGTGTAGCTCTGAGAGGAAGATGAATTTCCATCTATCAATGCTGGTGGGAATGTTATTGAATATCTTATCATTCCTGATTATCCAAATGGCCCATGAGGCAATGATAATGATCTCCATAGAAAAAGGTTGCTGTAGATTGCCCCTTAAGTCTGGAATGGCTTCCATGATGGTTAGATTTCTTTGTCTGCTGGGGCATAGGATATCCCAGCAAGCAGAAGCAAAAGGACAAGTCCAAAATAGGTGTTGTAATGTTTCTTCCTGCTGACAGTTGAGAGTAGCACAATTATAGTTGTCAAGATGAAAAGTTTTCCTTCTGAGCAGATTCCTGGTATTAAGTCTATCATGCAGAAGTCTCCAAAAGAAGACCTTGTGTTTTGGCTGAGCAGAACTTTTCCAAATCCAGTTGAACTGAGCTGGAACAATTTTTACACCTTTCAGAATTTTGTATGCTTTGGCCACAGAAAAATTATTATTTCCCCACATATAACTCCAAGAATCCAGGTGCTCAGTAAATGCAGATCTTCTTAAAGTGTCACAAAGCTCTTCCATCAGCTCAAATTAGATAAAAGCTTCCTCAGTAAGTGGCAGGTGAAATAAGTCTTCCAAGTATTCAAACATAAGAACCTTTTGCACTGAAAGGTTCTGATCTCTGACAAAGGAGTAAAGATGAGGGAACAGTTGATTCAGACAAGCAAAGTGCCAGAGGTGAGACCAAAACAAAGCAGATTTACCATCACCAATTGTGCATCTTTCCATGGATTTATAGCTATCAATGAGCCTCAAATTACACTTCCACCAGAAAGATCCTTCCCATTTTTTGCCCCGGTAGGATGCCATTGTCATAATAAGCCTCCCAAATGAGGTTGACCCAGGGGATATTTTCCCTATTGTAAAATTTGTGAAGGTTTTTGAGCAGAAGGGCCTGATTTTGCACAAAGATGTTCATCACTCCAAGGCCACCCTGATTTTTGGGTCTACAAACAGTGGACCATGCTACCATAACAGGTCTGTGGTCCTCCAAATCTGGTCCCCTCCAAATACAATGTCTCAAGTATTTGTTAACCTGGTTTTTGATGGTTATAGGTACATCAAGGCAGCCCATGAAATATATAATAAGAGAATTAGCACTGACTTGGCCAGAAGCAACCTGCTAGCAAGAGTCATAAAAGAAGATAGGCCCACTAATTTTTTTGCAATTCTGCTCACTAAAGGCAAACACTGTTCCACTGTTGGTTTTAGGGGCCCTAAAGGCATGCCCAGGTAGGTGAAAGGGAGTGATCCCTTCATACAGTTCAAAGTACCAGCCAAAATTTCCATTTTCTCATCACTCACATTGATTGGTATGAGATTTGATTTGCTATAGTTGACCTTTAAACTAGTAGCATCTGCAAAGGTGTGTAGTAGAGCTTTAGGACAATGGAGTTGTGGGACATCAGCTTGCATGAGAATCAAAGTATCATCTGCATACTGCACTATGGGCAAATCAGGACATGACTGTACTTGCAAAGGAGGTGTAAGAAGACCCAGGTTCATAGCTCTGTTCATGATTGACTGAAGGAGGTCAGCAGCAAGCACAAAAAGGAGGGGAGAGAGGGGGTACCCTTGCCTTACTCCCCGGAGACAGTAAAACTTTTTCCCAGGAATACCATTAAGAAGCACTTATGATGAAGCTGATGCAAATAACATTCTAATCCAGCCAATCCATCTTTCTCCAAATCCCTTTGCTCTGAGGATATCAATGATTGTAGAGTGCTCAATGAGGTCAAAAGCCTTTTCAAAGTTTAATTTCAGCACAACAATTTCCTCCTTGGACTTGTGGCATTGATGCAAGTACTCATAGGCCCAGCCAAGATAGTCATGAATAGCTCTTTCCTTTAGGAAACAATACTGATTAATATGAACCATTTTTATGATCACTTTTTGCAACCTGTTTGCAAGCAATTTGGTGATGAGCTTGAGACAACAGTTTAGCAAAGATATAGGCCTCAAATCATTTGCAGTAGTTGGAGTGGGCCCCTCGGGAACTAAAGTTATGAAAGAGGTGTTGATACTCTCTAGAGAAATTTGCCCAGCATAGAACTCATGTATCAGTCTAGTGACATCAGGCTTTATGATGTCCCAGCAGCTCTTAAAGAACTCATTGTTAAATCCATCAGGGCCAGGAGACTTGTCTGATGGCAAGTGATTGACAACCTCATTAATTCTTCCTCAGTGAAAGGAATTTCCAGTTGCTCAAAGTCTGAAGGCCTAGCTTGATGTTGCAGCAGTGAAGATAAATCAAAGTGCATTGTGGTTTGCTGAGATTGCCCTAATCTGCTCTTGAAGGCATTCCACAGAAGGGCTGCTTTTCCTGCATGGTCTGTTATTTCCACTTGATCCTCATTTTTCAGCATTGCAATGTGATTATGCCTGTAGTTTATAGATGCCTTTGTATGAATTTTTTTGGTGTTTTCATCACCAAACTTAACACCCTTAATCTTTCCTCTCTGTTTCCAATAGATCTTTTGGTTTTTGAGTAAAATGAGCAAATGCTCTTTTAGAATCACCCTACAGTTCCATTCAAAATCACCCAGGTCTCTAAATTCCTCAGACAAATCAAACAAGAAGATAACCTCATTAATTGCTGCAATTTTGGATTTAAGGCAAGACAGGTTTTTGGCCCAAAGTTTGAGAGCCCTTCTCAGGTTTTTGAACTTGGCATTCAAGCTTTTTGCTGCATCAAGATTACCCATAGGAATACTCCAGGCTGCAGAGACTACCTCTTTAAAGTCTGAGTGCTTTAACCAGTAATTTTCAAATCTAAAAACCCTGGCCTTTGGAATAGCAGTCCCAATTTTGATAACACATGGAAGATGATCTGAAATAGGCCTGGAAAGAGGCATATCAATTGTATCAAGAAAAGCAGTCATCCAAGAAGCAGAGGTTAAAAACCAGTCCAACTTTTCCAACAAAGGGCTCTGTTGCATATTACTCCAGCTGTATTTTCTACCATGAAGTGGAAGCTCAATTAAATCCAGATTATTGATGGCTTCATTAAAGAGAAGCATTTCATTAACATCCCCACCAGGTCTGTTTCTATCAGAAGGAGCTCTAATAAAGTTGAAATCTCCAACTAGAATCCAACTAGTGTCCAGAGGCATGTGTATGTTTGAAAACCAATTGATAAATTCAATTTTGTCTGCTTGTTCACAAGGCCCATATATGTTGGTGAGGATCCAAGATTGATTGGACAAAAGACTAGTGAAACTGATTGAGAGAGAGAATCTATTTTGGAAGATGATCTCTCCCTCAAAGAGGGAGCCATTCCAGGTGATTAAAAGTCCTCCAGATGCACCAATTGAAGGTAGAAAAGCAAATTTATTGAGCCTGTTAGGACAAAAGTTCCTAATGTAAGTAGCATCAAAATGTTCCCTCTTGGTTTCTTGAAGACAAAGGATGGCACACGCACTTTCCTCAATTTTTTGCCCTAGAGCAAGCCATTTATCAGGAGAGTTAATCCCTCTGATGTTGCAGTTCAGGATATTCCAGCTTCTATTTTGATTATTCATGGAAACAATTTATAAGTGAAGCCAGAGACCAAGCACCACCACTTGGCCAGTACCCAGGAAATAATGACAAACAAGGCAGCAGAGCAAGTAATTTCAGCAGATACAACAACCACATCATCCACAGGATAGCAAGAGAGATAACTTCCCAGAAGGTATTATAGTAGCAAAGTGCATTGACAGAGGAACATGAACTAGTACAGCAAGTCCATAGGGCCCATAAATTGCAAGTACAACCAAAAGGAACATGGATACAAGTCATGACTTTAATCCCCTCTCTCTCCACTACAAAAGCATAGAATTTGATCATCTAAACACTTTGGGAGTCCTGCCTGTCCTCATTGGATGGGAGCATCCCAGCCAAGTCCTCTCCCACCTTTATCTTGGGCTTCTTAGAGATCTTTCCCTCCAAGTCCTGATCAACCACCTTGCAAAATGAGGTTGTGAGATTTTTAACAACTGATTTCTGAGCAATTTGGGGGGGCAGCATTACATCGCAGATGATACGTCTCCGTCGTATCTACTTTTCCAAACACTTTTGCCCTTGTTTTGGACTCTAATTTGCATGATTTGAATGGAACTAACCCCGTACTGACGATGTTTTCAGTAGAATTGCCATGGTGTTATTTATGTGCAGAAACAAAACTTCTCGGAATGAACTGAAACTTCACGGAACATCTTTTCGGAAATAATAAAAAATCATTGCAAAAGATGAAGGCCAGGGGGCCCACCACCTGTCCACAAGGGTGGGGGGCGCTCCCCCCTAGGGCGCGCCCCTACCTCGTGGGCCCCCCTAAGGCTCCTCCAACGCCAACTCCAACTCTATATATTTGCTTTCGGGGAGAAAAAAATCAAGGAGAAGAAATCATCGCGTTTTATGATACGGAGCCGCCGCCAAGCCCTAAAACCTCTCGGGAGGGCTGATCTGGAGTCCATTCGAGGATCCGGAGAGGGGGATTCATCACCGTCGTCATCATCAACCATCCTCCATCACCAATTTCATGATGCTCACTGCCGTGCATGAGTAATTCCATCATAGGCTTGCTGGACGGTGATGGGTTGGATGAGATCTATCATGTAATCGAGTTAGTTTTGTTAGGGTTTGATCCCTAGTGTCCACTATGTTCTGAGATTGATGTTGCTATGAATTTGCTATGCTTAATGCTTGTCACTAGGGCCCGAGTGCCATGATTTCAGATCTGAACCTATTATGTTTTCATGAATATATGTGTGTTCTTGATCCTATCTTGCAAGTCTATAGTCACCTACTATGTGTTATGATCCGGCAACCCCGAAGTGACAATAATCGGGACCACTCCCGGTGATGACCATAGTTTGAGGAGTTCATGTATTCACTATGTGCTAATGCTTTGTTCTGGTTCTCTATTAAAAGGAGGCCTTAATATCCCTTAGTTTCCATTAGGACTCCGCTGCCACGGGAGGGTATGACAAAAGATGTCATGCAAGTTCTTTTCCATAAGTACGTATGACTATATTCGGAATACATGCCTACATTACATTGATGAATTGGAACTAGTTCTATGTCACCCTATGTTATGACTGTTACATGATGAACCGCATCCGGCATAATTATACATCACCGATCCAATGCCTACATGCTTTCCATATACTGGTTCTCACTTATTTACTTTTCCGTTGCTACTGTTACAATCACTACAAAACACCAAAAATACTACTTTTGCTTCTGTTACTTTTATTACTGTTACCACTACTATCATATTACTTTGCTACTAAACACTTTGCTGCAGATATTAAGTTATCCAGGTGTGGTTGAATTGACAACTCAACTGCTAATACTTGAGAATATTCTTTGGCTCCCCTTGTGTCGAATCAATAAATTTGGGTTGAATACTCTACCCTCGAAAGCTGTTGCGATCCCCTACACTTGTGGGTTATCAAGACTAATTTCTGGCGCCGTTGCGGGGAGCATAGCTCTATTCTTTGAGTCACTTGGGATTTATATCTAATGGACACTATGAAGAACTTGAAAGACGGTAAGACAACAATTTATCCCTCAACTACGAGGGGAGGTAAGGAACCGCCATCTAGCTCTGCACTTGATTCACCTTCTGTTTTGAGTAAGCTTGCGACACCTAAACCTGCTTCTGCTATTCGTTCTAATATGTCACATGTTATTGATGATGCCACTTCTGCTATGCATGATACTTATGATGAAACTACTTCTATGCTTGATACCACTGTGCCCCTTAGTGAATTTCTTGATGAACAAATTGCTAGGGCTAGAGAGAAAGAAATTAGTGAAACTGATTATAATGATGAAAGTGATGATGAAGATAGGCCTGTTATTCCTGAAGGTTATATTTTTGATATGGAAGCTTCTGTAGCTATTTTAGCATGCAAAGATAGATATGAACTCAAGAGGTTATTAGCTGGATGGAATAAGCAATCACTTAGAGATAGAATGAGGCCTGACCCTGCTTTTGCTACTTCACCTATTTGTGTTGCCGATAAGGATTATGAACTCTCTGTTGATCCTGATATAATTAATTTGGTTGAATCTGATCCTTTTCATGGCTATGAATCTGAAATTGTTTTGGCACATCTTACTAAATTAAATGATGTTGCCACCCTGTTCACTAATGATGAGAGATCTCACTACTTTTATATCCTTAAAATATTTCGGTTCTCATTAAAGGGTGATGCTAAGATATGGTTTAATTCTCTTGATCCTGGTTGTGTGCGTAGTCCCCAGGATATGATTTATTACTTCTCTGCTAAATATTTCCCTGCTCATAAGAAACAAGCTGCTTTAAAGGAAATATACAACTTTGTGCAAATTGAAGAAGAGAGTCTTCCACAAGCTTGGGGGAGGCTTCTCAAGTTACTTAATGCTTTGCTTGATCATCCTCTTAAGAAAAATGAAATACTTGATATCTTTTATAATGGACTAACCGATGCTTCCACAGATTACCTGGATAGTTGTGCTGGTTCTCTTTTCAGGGAAAGAACACCGGATGAAGCTGAAATTCTATTGAATAATATGTTGACAAATGAAAATAATTGGGCACTTCCTGAGCCAGCTCCTGAGCCAATTACTTAGCCTATTCCTCAACCAACTCTGAAGAAGAGAGGTGTTCTATTTCTCAGTCCTGAAGATATGCAAGAGGCAAAGAAATCTATGAAATAAAAAGGTATTAAAGCTGAAGATGTTAAGAATTTACCTCCTATTGAAGAAATACATGGTCTTAATCTACCGCCTGTTGAAGAAACATATGATCTTAATCCATTACTTATTGAAGAATCTCCTGGTCTTGATAACCCGACACATGTAGTAAAGGTAAATTCTCTTTATTGATTTGATGAAGGTGATATTCCTCACTATAAGTCTGCTAGACAATGCTTTGATGAGTTTGATAGCTTTACTGTCAAACAAGAAAACTTCAATGCTTATTTTGGTAGAAAATTAAAACAAAATGCCTATATGATTAAACACTTGGGTGATTATATGGCTAATATTAGAGGTGAACTTAAACTTGTTAGCAAACATGCTTCTATGGTTACCACTCAAGTAGAACAAGTACTTAAGGCTCAAAAATGATTTGCTCAATGAAATGATTAGTAAGAAAAGTGATTATGCTGTTAGAGTGGCTACTAGAACTGGTAGAATGACTCAGGAACCTTTGTATCCTGAAGGCCACCCTAAGAGAATTGAGCAAGATTCTCAGAGAAATAATATTGATGTACCTAGTTCTTCTAAAAGGAAGAAAAAGAAAAATGATAGGACTTTGCAAACTTCTAGTGAACCTATTGCTGAACCACGTGAGAATCTAAATGATATCTCTATGTCTGATGCTGAAACACAATCTGGTAATGAACATGAACCTAGTGAAAATTTTAATGATGATGTTCATGATGATGCTCAACCTAGTAACGACAATGATGTAGAAATTGAACCTGCTGTTGATCTTGATAACCCACAATCAAAGAATCAACACTATGATAAGAGAGACTTTGTTGCTAGGAAACATGGTAAAGAAAGAGAACCATGGGTTCAGAAACCCATGCCTTTTCCTCGCAAACCATCCAAGAAAAAGGATGATGAGGATTTTGAGCGCTTTGCTGAAATGATTAGGCCTATCTTTTTGCGTATGCGATTGACTGATATGCTCAAAATGAATCCTTATGCTAAATATATGAAAGATATTATTACTAATAAAAGAAAGATATCGGGGGCTGAAATTTCCACCATGCTTGCTAATTATACTTTTAAGGGTGGAATACCAAAGAAACTTGGAGATCCAGGAGTACCTACTATACCATGCTCCATTAAAAGAAACTATGTCCAAGCTGCTTAATGTGATCTTGGAGCTGGTGTTAGTGTTATGCCTCTGTCTTTATATCGTAGACTTGATTTGAATAAGTTGACACCTACTGAAATATCTTTGCAAATGGCTGATAAATCAACTGCTATACCTGTCGGTATTTGTGAGGATGTGCCTGTTGTGGTTGCAAGCGTTACTATTTTAACGGACTTTGTTATTCTTGATATTCCTGAGGACAATAGTATGTCTATTATTCCTGGAAGACCTTTTCTGAATACTGCAGGTGCTGTTATTGATTGCAACAAAGGCAATGTCACTTTTCATGTTAATGGTAATGATCATACGGTACACTTTCCGAGGAAACAACCTCAAGTTCATAGTATCAACTCTGTTGGAAAAATTCCATCGATTATATTTGGAGGTTTTTAATTTCCTCTTCCTACTGTCAAGAAGAAATATGATATTCTTATTATTGGGGATGTGCATATCCCCGTTGAGGTAAAATAGTGTTATTCGAAATTTCTCCGGTTTCATGTTATTCGGAATGAGTTCATTAACAAGACCTGATCAACCTTGTTAGTGGATTCCTTTTGATGAGCATGAGATGGATGAAACTAGAAGGCACAACCTTCTGTACCCTCTCTCTACTTTCTGTTATTGAGTTGAAATAAAGCAAAAATAGTATTTTTCTGTCTGTTTTCTGATTTATCTGTGCAATATAAAAATACCTCGAAAATTAAAGTCCTCCAAATGCCATGCCAATTTAATATGATTTTTTCTGGAATATTTGAGGATTTATGGCACTGAAAACACTGCGGGGGGAGCTGCCACCTGGCCACGAGGGTGGAGGGCGCGCCCCCTGCCTCGTGGGCCCACGGTGGCCCTCCTCCACTTATTCCTGCACCCATCCTCTTCTTCTTCCTCCACAAACACGAATATCTGGTTCAAGCACGAGTTCTAGCTCACTTTGTTGTGATTTTCAATCTCCTTGCTCAAAGCACCTCTCACAAAACTTCTTGGGGAGATTGTTCCTTGGTATGTGACTCCTCCATTGGTCCAATTAGTTTTTGCTCTAGTGCTTTATTTATTGCAAATTTGTGCTCCATAGGTGACCATGTTCTTGAGCTTGCATGTCAAATTTATATGGTTTCAAGTAGTTCTAATGCTTGATATAGTCTCTAGGCACTTGTAGGAGTAGTTGCTATCGATTTTGTTGAGTTTAGCTCACTTTTGTTTGAAGTTACTAAAAATTTCAGAAATTTTTCAGAGGAAGCAATATTCTTAGGAAAATGGTCCAAGGTGGTTCTTCTAGGAAACAAGGACCCAGGCTTGCAATGCGTGATGCTGATGAGGAGCCCCCAAGGGACGCTCCAGTGCGGCCCTGTGAGTGGCCTTCAGAAAATTTTATGGATCGAGTGGGAATCAAAGAGGAATTTAACGCATATTTGCGTAACGCCGATCTTGTGAGCTTTGAGGCAGACAAATGCCCACAGTACCATGATCTCACTAGTTCATTTGTGAGGAGGTTTGAAGTTTCATCTTCACGTAATTCTCCTACTGTCATGTTTGATCTTTATGACAAATCTTATACCATGGACTTAGAGGATTTTACTTTTGCTTGCAAACTTCCGCAATGGGGTAGTGCTAGTGATCCCCGTAAATCTGAATTTAGAAACTTTCTTGCTAGTATAACTGTAGGGGAATCTAGAGATATGACGCAAGCTACCATAGGGAGCATTCACTTTCCTGCTGTACATTATTTTGCTCTCTTCATAGGTAGGTCCATAACTGGTAAGGATGAAGCATGTCATATGTGTGTGCCTGACCTCAGTATTCTTAGGAGTGCTGTGTTAGGAGACCGATCTTATCATTTGGGAGCCATTGTAGCACGTAGGTTGCATCATAATAGATATAATGGAGATTTCTTTGGAGGAATTTATGCAACCCTCTTAGCTAATTTTCTTGAGGTGGGCGTTTGTGAGGATGATATGGAGTTGCCTCCTACTTATTTAGATTTTAATTCTATGGCCTCTCACCAGTTTGTCGAGAGGAGTGAATCACCTCTCCTGTATCGACTAATCTTTGACAAACGGCGTGTTGTCCGTATTACTCTCCCTGCTCCTGCCTTCTTTGATCACCATGCAAAAGGAAGATATACTATTACCAGAGAGGAGGCAGATGAGTACGAGAGGAGAGCGGAGGCAACTCGCCGCCACGCTGCAGCTCAGGAGGCGATAAACACTGCATCACAGTACGACCCCAGCTACACCTATGGGTATCCGCCAGGCCATCCCTGGCAATGAACCAACTTAGGCCAAAAGCCTAAGCTTGGGGGAGTACGTATTTCCCACCGACATTACATTTATGTTTACACACACTCATTGCTAGATGTCGGTGCTCATACTCTTTCACTGTAATATCCATGCTAGTTTATTTTCTTTTTCCTGCTTTCTTCTTGTGTATTTGTTAAACCTTAAGAAAAACCAAAAAAAATAGTAGTAGTTTACTTTTCTTGCTGTAGTAGTAATAATTAAAAAGAAAACCGAAAAATATTTCCCGTTCTTCTTTTGCTTGTTGGGAGCTTTCCCGTGTAAATAGTTTTTATTTATTTTGTTTTCTTTGGGGGTCGATAGGAGTAGACCATGATTAAATTGTTGAAGTGGCTCTTATATGCATTGTTGTTGATTTAACCAAGAGCCCATATTGCCTTGTCTTCTCCTGTTTATTGAATGCTCGCAGATTCCAGCTTAGTCCAATGCACGTGCACTCTTATTATTATTCACTTCGTTCGGTCGTGCAAGTGAAAGGCAATTATGATGATATATGATGGACTGACTGAGATGAGAAAAGCTAGTATGAACTCGACCTCTCTTGTTTTTGTAAATATGATGAGTTCATCATTCTTGATTCAGCTTATTATGAATAAACATGTTTGCAATGACAATTAGAGATCATAGTTGCTCATGCCATGTTTGATTAGCTATGAGTTATAATGGTTTACCTTGCGTGCCAACATGCTATTAAAATTGTTATGATGTGGTATAGTGGGGTGCTATCCTCCTTTGAATGATTTAAGTGACTTGACTTGGCACATGTTCACGCATGTAGTTGAAACAAAATCAACATAGCCTTCACGATATTTATGTTCATGGTGGATTATATCCTACTCATGCTTGCATTCAATGTTTATTAATTTTAATTCATGTTCATGACTGTTGTCGCTCTCTAGTTGGTCGCTTCCTAGTCTTTTGCTAGCCTTCATTTGTACTAAGCGGGAATACTGCTTGTGCATCCAATCCCTTAAACCCCAAAGTTATGCCATATGAGTCCACTATACCTTCCTATATGCGGTATCTACCTACCGTTCCAAGTAAATTTGTATGTGCCAAACTCTAAACCTTCAAATAAACATTCTGTTTTGTATGCTCGAATAGCTCATGTATCAACTAGGGCTGCCCTTATCTTCCATGTTAGGCGGGTTATTCTCAAGAGGAGTGGACTCTGCTCCTCACTCACGAGAAAATGGCTGGTCACTGGGATGCCCAGTCCCATGCTTTATGCAAACTAAATCAAAATTAATTGCAAACAAAACTCCCCCTGGGACTGTTGCTAGTTGGAGACACTCGTTGTTTCGAGCAAGTCATGGATTGATGCTTGTTGGTGGAGGGGGAATATAAACTTTACCATTTTGTTTGGGAACCGCCTATAATGTGTGTAGCATGGAAGATATCGCCATCTCTTAGTTGTTAGGTTGACAATGAAAGTATGCCGCTCAAAATATTATTTATCTCTATTTCAAAACAGAGCTCTGGCACCTCTACAAATCCCTGCTTCCCTCTACGAAGGGCCTATCTATTTACTTTTATGTTGAGTCATCACCCTCTTATTAAAAAGCACTAGCTGGAGAGCGCAGCTGTCATTTGCATTCATTACTATTTATTTATATTGGGTATGACTATGATTGGATCTCTTTTACCATGAATTACAATGTCTAGTCAGTCCTTGATCTTTAAAGGTGCTCTGGATTTATGTTTTGCAGTCTCAGAAAGGGCTAGCGAGATACCATCTTGTTATATCGTATTATGATTGTTTTGAGAAAGTGTTGTCATCCGAGATTCATTATTATGGCTCGCTAGTTGATTATGCTATTGATATGAGTAAACATGAGACCTAGGAGTTAATGCAAATGTGGTTAGTCATAATCTTTGCTGAAAACTTGAATGCTGGCTTGACATATTTACAACAACAAGAGCAAACAGAGTTTGTAAAAGTTTTTTTTTATCACTTTCAGTTTGTCAAGTGAATTGCTTGAGGACAAGCAAAGGTTTAAGCTTGGGCGAGTTGATACATCTCCGTCATATTTAATTTTCCAAACACTTTTGCCCTAGTTTTGGACTCTAATTTGCATGATTTGAATGGAACTAACCCCGGACTGACGCTGTTTTCAACAGAATTGCCATGGTGTTATTTATGTGCAGAAACAAAACTTCTCGGAATGACCTGAAACTTCACGGAACATCTTTTCGGAAATAATGAAAAATCGTTGCAAAAGATGAAGGCCAGGGGCCCACCACCTATCCACGAGGGTGGGGGGCGCCCCCCCTAGGGCGCGCCCCCATACCTCATGGGCCCCCTAAGGCTCCTCCGACGGCAACTCCAACTCTATATATTTGCTTTCGGGGAGAAAAAAATCAAGGAGAAGAAATCATCACGTTTTATGATACGGAGCCACCGCCAAGCCCTAAAACTTCTCGGGAGGGCTGATCTGGAGTCTGTTCCGGGCTCCGGAGAGGGGAATTCATCGCCGTCGTCATCATCAACCATCCTCCATCACCAATTTCATGATGCTCACCACGGTGCGTGAGTAATTCCATCGTAGAGTTGCTGGACGGTGATGGGTTGGATGAGATCTATCATGTAATCGAGTTAGTTTTGTTAGGGTTTGATCCCTAGTGTCCACTATGTTCTGAGATTGATGTTGCTATGACTTTGCTATGCTTAATGCTTGTCACTAGGGCCCGAGTGCCATGATTTCACATCTGAACCTATTATGTTTCCATGAATATATGTGTGTTCTTGATCCTATCTTGCAAGTCTATAGTCACCTACTATGTGTTATGATCTGGCAACCCTGAAGTGACAATAATCGGGACCACTTCCGGTGATGACCATAGTTTGAGGAGTTCATGTATTCACTATGTTCTAATGCTTTGTTCCGGTTCTCTATTAAAAGGATGCCTTAATATCCCTTAGTTTCCATTAGGACCCCGCTGCCACGGGAGGGTAGGACAAAAGATGTCATGCAAGTTCTTTTCCATAAGCACGTATGACTATATTCGGAATACATGCCTACATTACATTGATGAATTGGAGCTAGTTCTATGTCACCCTATGTTATGACTGTTACATGATGAACCGCATCCGGCATAATTATCCATCACAGATCCAATGCCTACGATCTTTCCATATACTGGTTCTCACTTATTTACTTCTCTGTTGCTATTGTTACAATCACTACAAAACACCAAAAATATTACTTTTGCTTCTGTTACTTTTATTACTGTTACCACTACTATCATATTACTTTGCTACTAAACACTCTGCTGCAGATATTAAGTTATCCAGGTGTGGTTGAATTGACAACTCAACTGCTAATACTTGAGAATATTCTTTGGCTCCCCTTGTGTCAAATCAATAAATTTGGGTTGAATAATCTACCCTCGAAAACTGTTGCGATCCCCTACACTTGTGGGTTATCAGCAGACACTTATTATTAGAGCGTGAACCTCTTTTAAAACCAACATTATCTTTTTTAATTCTATCACTCCTCCTTACCTCTGTTTCTACAAGAGGTATCTTTCCTCCCCTTCTTTTCTTAGAGTTTTCAGCCCCAAAAGGTTGAAGAAGGGCCACAGAGTCCAAGTCCTACTGGTTGGAAGAATCTCCTGCATTTTCCTTGTTTGTGTCCTGTTGATGTGGATCAACCATGATCTGTTGGCAAATAGGAGCCTTAGTAGCTAGACATTTATCAGGAATGTGGAAAAGATAAGAATCCTCAGTGCCCTCTACTTCAGCAAGTAATTCCCATAATGGAGATTTGAGCATATTGAGTGTCCAGTTAAACTTGTCTGGTGTCATTAGAAGGTGCACAATAAAGTTGAACCAACTTACTCGGACTTTAACAGATAGGAAGGAGCACCCTCCAAAGGTTTTTGAGCAAAATTCTCCTTCCAAATCACAAGACCTTCTTCTGACAGAATAGTATCTTTATTAGCTAGAGCCTATAACTGGATAGATTTCAAACCAAGTAAAGAAGGTGCAAACTCAAAGTGTTCCTCTATTTGTTCAATCCAATTACCTTTGTTGTTAGCAGTAGCCACCCCAGTATTTGCCAAAAGAGTTGGGCTCCCTCTTGGAGAGCTGACACCTGCTACCCCATCCAAAATTGTAGAGTCAGACTGAAAGAACTCCTTGCCTTGACATGCTGCCTCCTTAACAACAGGTAAAACTCTGTTAGAGTCCAGAGTCAGGTCCTGAAGCACATCAGAGCTGTGTCCAATCACTGTCTCAGAAATTTGGTGAACTTCCTCCAAAGCTGGCTGAACCTGTAGCTCAACCACAACCACTGCAGGTATCATATCATCCTGTGGAACAGCCACAACTACTGGAGCCTGAATAACTGGAAGTGCAGGAACATCTTGATCCTCCTCTTGGTAATCCTGCATCAGAAGCTCAAGACCATTGCCCTGTATTTGCTGCAGAGGTGGAAGTTGATTCACTTCCTCACTTGCATGAGAAGATAACCCTTCTGACAAGGAAACAGTGGTTGTGATGCTACTGTGGCCTTCCAAAGGAGGTGGAAGCTCCTCACCATCAGCCCAAGCAATTTCTTCCTGCTAAACACCATGTAGAAAATCAAATTCTTCCTCAACAGCAACATTATTAATAGCTGGAGGCTGCAGAGCCCAGTGCCCATCATCTACATCCATATCATCTTGCTGAGCAGGCTGAGGGTTATGGTGAATACCAGGGAAGGCATTGTTGTTGACAGGAAGAGGATGAGGGTCCACATTATCAGGTGGGATTGGGTCCTCATCGGCAGGGGGCCCTCCCATCACCTGCCGAAGAAGGATTTCCACCGAAGAGGACCAGACATCTTCATCAAATACTTCACCTTCAGACCACCTGACACTTTTTGGGATGGAATCCAAATCTCTAACTTTAGCTTTTGCAATGACTCTGCCCATGTGAAGAGGATCATTTTCCCATGAAACTATTCTCCCAAAATGGCGGATAGCCCTAGCAATATCTTCTGAGTTACGGAAATCAAACGGAACAACAAGAATGAGCAACCAAACTGTT
Organism: Aegilops umbellulata; assembly: GCA_032464435.1. Lineage (NCBI taxonomy): Eukaryota > Viridiplantae > Streptophyta > Magnoliopsida > Poales > Poaceae > Aegilops > Aegilops umbellulata. The sequence goes on along the minus strand of CP136057.1, from coordinate 320,591,372 downwards.
CTATTAAACTGGGTTCTTCTGCAGTTGCGGCCATTATCATGATTGTGGAAAGTGATAAAAACATCTCCAAACTGGTGCGGACTCTGCAACACTAATCTGTCTCTGTCTCTAGGATTAAACAAAACGCACATATGCCTCCCCCAACGGGTAGCACTGCATTTCTCTGATCTGAACTTGCTGAACATCTGCAAAGAACTCATCTAAAACTTCTTGCACATTCGGAAAAAGTACCTCATCTGGAAGCGGCTCAATGGTGACGATGGCCCAATCCTCGTGTCGCTTCTGACGGTGGGGCAGAACTACTCTGGACAGTCCATTACGGCCCTCGACGTTGAGGATGTTGAAACCATGGGGAACAAAAGGCAGAGGATCAAACAGAATGTTGGCCGTGGCCGGCTCGGTCACGCCGGCAACGGAGTCCCTTGACTGCGAGGAGATTGGTCGGCAGGCTCGAGGTTGAACAGTGGAAGGCAAGGGAGGAGACGAGGAGGCAAGTGTGAATCGAGGCTAAAAGTTCGGGAACATGCCCTCAAAGAGCTGTCTAAAAGAGGAATCTCGAATCGGCGGTTGGGCTGGGCCTATGGCCGTAAACCAGTCATCCACCACCCAGGGGCCCAAGCCTCAGCAGGAGGGGAGGGAGAAGAAGCCACCCTAAAGAACGGCCATAGTCCAGTGAGACGGGGCTCAGGACAGGCCCAGGCCATGTGGCCCAAATTGCCACAACCGTAGCACGTAATAGCCAAGTTTGAAAAACCAGGATTCGCACCCTCCTCCCCATGAACCACGCGATCATTGATCACAGGTGAGTCATTACACTCAATGCGCCCAACATCAATTGCAGGGTCATGCAAATCCGATGATGAAGCCGCTAACCCAGCCAACCTTTGGAAAACCAAGACATGGCGAGGTTGCTCCCTCCGGCGATCGCCGGAACCGCCCTGGGAGGAAGAACGGGCATGCCCTCGAGTGACCAAAGACCAAGAATTTTGCTCTTCCTGGTAAAACAAACCTTCCTCACGGCGCCAATTTGGACCACCTTCTCCCCAGAGGCTAAAAACCAGCTCAAAGTCTCGCTCAGAAATACGACCATTGTTGTAGAGTTCAAACCCAACAGATTTTGAGGCTACCGAAAACTGGAATGAACGGTCCCGGAGAAACTTAACCCTAAAACCTTGAGGGTATCCACCAAAACAAGATTGGAGAGCAATGCTTACAGTGTGACAATCCAGCCGAAAGCAAGCACGACCAAAAGAGACCACGAGCTTGAACTCACGTTGTCGAACACCAGGGGAGAAAACCACCGGATGACCAAAGTTTTGGCGCATGCCAAGTTGAAAGGCCTTACCTCTAGCAAAATCAAGGAGTGGAGGCGCCATTGGAGGGCCAGAGAGGTGGACGCCAGGGCCGAAGTGGCCACCGACGGTGGAGTCGCCTAGGAGTCCCCTAGGAGTCGCCTTGCAAATCCCGTATTGTCATCAATCCCCTACGTCAAAGCAAAGCTCCCATGTTTTGAAGGCTTTCATAAAAATCGCCTATTCACCCCCCTCTAGTCGATAACTAGCACTTTCAATTGCTACCAGAGCAAGGTGCTCCCTTATTCTGTGTGATTCGGTTTGACCACCTGGAGTTTTAGCTATGTCGACTGCAGGGATAATCAAAGTCTCCTCTGCGTGCCCTGTCATCGATGGCACTGATTACCCCTACTGGAAGAATAAGATGCGTATGCATCTTGAAGCCATTGATGTCGACCTCTGGTATGTCGTCAAGAATGGCGTTCCCAAGGGCGGCAAAGGTGTCACCCCTGCTGATGTCAAGAAGTTCATTCAACTAGATTCTACTGCCAAGAACATCATCTGTGGTCATCTGACCAAAGGATAGTATGGCCATGTGAGTGCTCCGCAAACTTCGAAGCTAGTCTGGGACTGGCTCTCCAAGGTCAACGAAGGCGTCTCAACCCAGAGAGACTCAAGGATCAGTGTTCTCCGCAACCTCTTCAACTGCTTCAAAAGAAACGACAATGAGAATGTCCAGCTCATGTTTGATCGCCTCACTGACATCACAAATGAGCTTCATGCTCTTGGCGCCACTGAGATCACCAAGCATGAAATCGTCAAGACACGCCTGAGATCACTTGATAGCTCGTTTGACACCCTAGCCTTGATGATCCAAGAATGCCCTGACTTCAAGACTCTTGATCCGTCTGACATACTTGAGAGGCTCAACACACATGAGTTCCAGTTATCTGAGAAAAGAGATATCTATGGTCCTAGCTACGGACGTACTCGCGCTTTGAAGGCAAAGGATGTTTCCACATCTGAAGAAGAATCTGACTGCAGTTCTGGAGATCCTGAAGACATTGGAAAGGAGCTTTCTATGCTTGTGAAGAAGTTCCAAAAATTCACCAAGAAGAAAGGCTTCAGAAAGTCTTCAAGATCTAGCTCAAGAAATGATGAAGCTTCTACTCATGACCACAAGAAGAGAACATGCCACAAGTGCAAGAAACCTGGTCACTACATGTCACAGCCCTAGAATTTGATTGCAAATAGTTGCACAAGCATCCATGCATCATGTCTAACTTTAATTGAAATCTTGGAATGGGGATGTTCAAACCCTAGCACCACTTGAATCAAACTAGGTTCAACTAAAATTTGCATTCAATGAAACCAAAATGATCCTTATTGATATTTGGTATTTTTGGCAAGGGCTTTGTTCCAAACCAAAAATAATGAACATTTTTAAGGAATTATTTTGGGCATTGAATTTAAATCAATATTGTATTTGGATTTGGTTTTATATTCTTAATATATGGAATATAATTTCAGATAACTCTGAAATAATTTATGTGCCTTTGGATAATCCCATTGTGCAATATAAAAATATTCAGAGGAATGTTGTCACTATTTTTGATTTGTTTGGAGTTCAAAATAGTGGCAAAATGAATTAATAAATGGAAAACAGAACAAAAATAAAACAGAGCAGAGAAAACTTACCTGGCGCCCACCAACCGGCCCAACACTGTAGCTGGCTAGCCACCGATGCTTTTCCCCTCCTCAGCCTCCGGAGATCAACCTCGCCGCCCCGCTCAGCTCCGGCCTTCCCCGAGCCGTTGCGACGCCTACTGCAATCCCTGTGAGCTACTGCACCTTCTCCCCCTCTCCGTTTTCTCGATGGCACGCCGCAGCTGCCGCTTCGCCGACGACCGAAACCCGCCGCCGCCCGTGCTCACCACCGACGACGCTCCGGTGACCATTTGGTCCCGGGTGCGTGTCCACATAGCTTACCGCCCCGCGCTGATCCTCGCTAGCATCTCCCCTTGCTCGCTTGCACCACACAGCGCCACCCGCGCACATCACCGAGCTTCGGCCGCCGCTAACCTCGCCGCCGCCGTCGCAACAAGCCATCCCCGACGGCCCCGCGGCCTCCCCTAGATACGCACGGGCCTGGGCTTCCTCCTGGTGCCCTCGCCCGCCATCCCCGTGGCCTGCCGTGCGGGTTACGCCGCGACTTGAGGTCGCCGGTGACTAATCGCCGGCAGTGCTGACATGGCAAGTCATTAGCCACTAATGACGCACTAACTAACCCCCTAGAGCCACTGCCATGTGGGCCCCTGTACCTGTTTAGGCTAGTTTTATTTTCTGTTTAGATTAGTTCATAAGCAGTGGGACCCACCCGTCAGCATTGACTCTGCTGACGTGGCCATTGACCAGGCCCACCTGTCAGTGACACTAACCAGCCCTGTGTCACTGACGTGTGGACCCCACACGTCAGGTTTGACCTGGACTAGCCATGTTGACCTGCTGACATCATGATGATGTCATGCTGGCGCAGTAAATAATTTTTGTATTTAAAATAATTCAGAAATTCCAGAAAATAGTTAAAACTTGTAAAAATCATAGAAAATAATCTATAACTCCAAACGAAATAATTCATATATGAAAAATGATCAGAAAATCCAATCTATCCATCTGTACTAGTTTCACTAGTCATCATCCCGTGCAACTGCATGGGCAAGTTGTTTGTATATTGTTAGGTTATATTAATAAAATTGTAAGAAAAGGTACATTCAATTACAAATTATTTTCCTTGATTAGTTCTTTTAGTTATACTGTTCATGCATACATACCCTTGTACTATGTGTTCAATCCAGAGTAATTTTTTAAAATATATTGTAATTTTTTATGGCAGACCTCAAATGTTTTAGGAATCTAGAAATATGTCACCAATAAGAATTCTTCCGTTATGGCATTCGTCATTTTTCCAAAGAATGATATGTATTTTTGATATATATTTTCACTCATCTATTTCATGATTTTCATTAACTTGGCAAAACCCGGGATTTGAGATCGCGGAAAACAATATTGAATAAAAACCATTATGGACTTTATGGCAAAATAAAAGCAGAATGAAAATATGTTGTCCTGATACTTCAGTTGGTCAGGATGTAGGATAAATGTTTGGCGACCATGTTATTGAATTACAAAACTTCACAGTTGTACTCTCCACCGAATTGATAAGAATTTTAATTTATGACATATAATGTTAGCATTTTTCTTTTCTAAAAAAGTCTGCATTGTTTGTTACAAAGTTGAAAAGTACGTGGAACTTTGTCCATGTGGATAATTTTGTAACATCCCCTGGAGAAAATGTATGAACTGTAAATAAATTCTAACACATTGTATCTACCTGAGTCTACATTATCTCTCTTATTATGGAAAGTCTAAGAAAGATTGACCGTTATAATTTATTTACCCTTTATGTCTGATTTCCACTATAAGTATAAAATGCAGCGAAGAGTTGGACCTTCAAATAGAATAGAGAAAATACTCTTAAGTTAATTTGGAAAAAGTTGACCGAGCAAATATAATAAGGAGATGGGAAAGTACAGCTAAATTAATGATAAGCATCTATATGGAAATAGCTCATTTATGTACTGTCATATGTTGCGTATTTTTGCAGGCCACAACTGAGTCTGACTCCGCTTAATATTCAGTATGTGTTTGCACTTACTGTGCAGTTAGTAGCAGGTGCCGTTGTGGTTCACAGAGAAATAACTTATTAGTTTCAGATGAGGTATGTTGAAATGATAAACTACTGGAATCACTAAAAAATGATGGAAACCATGATCTCGACAGGCGACTGAATGATCATACGGATCTCTCAGTCTGCATATATTTTAAAATAGTAAACCTATATATTGGACTGATGCATGTATGCAAGCTCTCCGTATGACATTGATGGATTAGCCAAATTCATTAGTTGGCCGCCGGCTTTGTGCTGGTAGCGACCTTGCGATATGCACCCTCTGGCCTTAGCCTTTTTTTAAACTTGGGTTGACTTCACGTGTCTCTTGGAAAATAAAAACCTTAGGTATGACATTAACATATATAGAACTGAAAAGAAATTCGAATCTTTGTCTCACATATAGGCATTTTAATAAACACATGATTGGCAAGTGCACTGAGTAAAGCTGTAACTCCCATGCCGCATAAAACCCATCCAAATGAAAATGCAAGCATAAAATAAGATTCATTTGCACAATGGGCGAAGATATCCCATATTGTGATCTAATACTGTAATTAGGAACGTTTTCTATGAGATTGAATTCAGTGAGGGGAAGAGGGAGATTGACAATGTGTATTAGTAAGAGATAGCTATACTTGAGCTTACCACAACATATGCAGATTAGCAGGGTTTGTTTCCAAAACATCATCGGCTATAGCCATCGATGATAATTGTGATCTAACCATCAGACCACACAAAGACTTGGTGCCACAGCCACCGGTGCTACAGGAGCCAGGACGTGAAGGCATGCTAATATTTTCCTATGGTTATGTGACTTATGTCCAACATTGAGGGAAGTTGTCTCTGTCAATCCTGTACATAAGGCATCATCTGCGATCTGGCATCTCTAGACGGCCTTGCTGGGAGGGCAGGAGACAGTGGAGAACGGATCTACGCACATAGCTGCAGCATATTCACCGCAGCCTTGTTGAGACAATGTAGAAACAATACTACTGATCTTATGTCAAATCAAAATCCTAGAAGGTCTTTACAAAAGTTTGGATCTGTACTTCAATTCCATCGATCATCCCTAAAAGGACATGTGATCTTAACCTTTCCAGGTTGAATCAACATGGATCAGACGGGAAAAAAAGAACATGTTGCTTACCTGAGATCAGATCAGTGAAACTTGTTGCTGCAAAATATATATCATGCAGCAGAGAGACGCCAGGAAGGCAGAGGCGGCTTCTCCACCATCGTGGCACATACCTTGGCTTCCTCCGTTATCACAACTGCCATAATGATACTACTATCCGGAGCACAAACATTGGCTGTTCGTCATCATTGACACTGAAAATTTAAACTGAGCTCGATTTCTATATAGCAGACCAAACATTCATATGGGAAGAACATAAACCACTCGAGTATTCTTTATGCAAAACAACATGATACCATATCACTGCCTAATTGTTTTAACCCTCAAGATTCCATATATGTGGTAGATTTATTATCTCAAATAGCTGTAAAACTACTAAAAGAAGAAAGCATGAGGCCAGCCACGTATGGAAGAACGGATCGAACTGATTACTGGATGTTCCATGCTTTCTCATGCATCCCTGTACCACCGGAAGGCTGCCCATCATAAAGCCATCATTAAGCATATCCGAAGAAACATATAGCTATTAAAAATTAGCCAAATTGTCTGCTGAAAGGTAGTGGAAAAGATAGAGAAATCTACAACTTAAATTCAGTGTGATGTTGCTAGAACGTCCAGATGCAATTAATACTGCATTTTGGATGCAACCCGTTCCTGCTACAGTGACAACATCTACAGTGTTTTGAATGAACATAAAGTGAGTAGGAAATTATCAAACTCACTGATGTGAAGTAAAGAACAATATAATCAGTCTGTACAAATGCAGTTTGTGACAAACAGTATGTACATGATTGTCGGTGTACTAAAGTAGGGGTACCTTAGTACCCCGAACTTGTGCACGGGCAGTAGTAGCGTCCCGCGACAAGGCTTGCCAGGGGAGCGACAAGAGTCTCCACGGCCCTTTCTGGGCCGGACGAAGGCCAAGTGATCGAGCCAAGAAGACCAAGCCCCGGCAAGAGGAGCTTGCCGGGCCAAGAAGGCGAGGTCCGGCAAGAGGAGCTTGCCGGGCCAAGGCGACAAGGCCCCGGCAAGAGGAGCTTGCCGGGACGACTAAGCCGAAGCACCAAGGCCCCGGCGGGAGGAGCTCGCCGGGACGGCCAAACCAAGGCACCCCAAGAGAAGCCCGCCGCGGCGCGCCACGCGCCCCGGCAAGGCCTGACGAGCGGCAAGCTCTCAGGTGCGGCAAGACAACCACCGCGGCAAGCCACTTGCCGCGGCGAACCACCACCTCAGACGTGCGCCCCAGCTCACCTGCCCACGCCTCACTCTGGAGCTTCCCCAGAGACACGTGGCGGGGCGCCGCGCAGCCTGGGGCGCGCGTGTGGCATGCGACGTTGGCGGAGTCGCCCCCGTGGCAAGCGGAGGCGCCCCTAACGGTCCGCCTCGGCACTGTTCAGGCGATCCAGACGGGCATTTAATGCCTTTGTCCCCCGCCGTCAGAGTTAGGTGCGATAGCACTGTGCGGCCACTGTTCGCACAGTTCCTTGCCATTTTTACCCTCACCTGCGTCGCTGCCTGTGGAAAACCCCTTAGCATATAAAAGGAGGCCCATGCGCACGTAGGGGAAAAGAGAGGAAAAACCTAGAAGGGATCCAGACCGGAAGAAGGACACCCAGTAGACCCTCGTCTACGTCCAGCTCCAACTTACTGTAGCTTCTTGCGCTCCAGAGCAAGAACTCGAATCAACCAGACATGCAGCAGTAGGGTTTTACGCATCCGTGCGGCCCGAAGCTGGGTAAAATCGTTGTGTGTGTGTCGCCTCGATCTGCTCTTTGTGCAACCTCCGCCCCCCGCCGAACCGACAAGGGGCTCCGTCCCCATAGGTGCTCGTGGAGGCCGATATCCCCCGACATCTTTGGCGCGCCAGGTAGGGGCAGGGTCGAGGTTGTGTGAACCAGATCCGGCGTCCGCGCGCGCCAGATTCTCACTGTTTGCGCCGGCATGGCGCCGAAGAAGAAAGCTCCGGAGGTGACCGGTCCGTCAGCGTCGAACCCACCGCCCATGGAGCGGACGGGTGGCGGGGAGGACGCCGGCGGAGGAACGGGCGCCGTCGAACCAGTTCTTGGTCCCGCGATGTCCGAGCTCGCCCCACGCCCCTCTCAGGAGGCGCGAAACCAGCAGCGTCATGGTACCCATGGTACCATACGCTCGCTGGACCCAGACCGTGCTGGTAGGTCCCAAGGCGCTCAGGACCAGCATGCGATCCAGCATGCCGGAACGAGCGTCGCGCGGCTGCCTGGACCGGGTGCTGCTCCTTCTAACATGGTTAGGAGTTCGAGCACATCCCGCTCCTCGCGCCGTTCGCCGCCTCTGCCCGCCACCCCAGCGGAAGCTCTCGCGCGAGCTCGGCTACTCCTAGACTACCCTCCGACGGCGGACAAGCTCGACGACTGGAGGGCAACTATCGAGAGCCTCATCGGTTTCACCAACGGCGACACTCCGCGGCAGCACAGCGCGTCGCAGCCGCGGCCAGTCACCCAGGCGAGAACCGGTGGCGCCAAGAATGGCGGGGGTGCGACCACCGTGCACTCCCCGCCCCAGAAGCCGCGGTCGCCGACTCGCCGGGCTCACCTCGACAACGACTCCACCGCGTCATCGAACCCGCGAACTCGCCGCGACCAACGCCAAGTCCTTCACTAACGAAGGGAAGAAGACGCTCGAACTCGCATCGAGCGCAGAAGAGAGGCGCGACGTCAATCAGACCAGCGCGTTGAGCCCTCTGGAAACATGCACGCACCGGGGGAACCAGGCGAACTGCCGTATTTGGTAGGCTGCCCCGCGTTCACCCGCGAGCTGCGGCAAGTCCAGTGGCCCAGCACAAAGAACTTCAAGCCCGACGTGCCCGAGAAGTACGACGGCAAGTCGCATCCCTCTGAGTTCCTCAGCATCTACACCATTGCGGTGCAGGCTGCCGGGGGACGGGACGATAAGATCCTTGCCAACTACTTCCCGCTGGTACTCAAGCCCAACGACAGATCCTGGCTCATGCACTTGCCGGACGGCTCCATCTCCTCCTGGCCAGATCTATGCCATCAGTTCGTTGGCGCCTTCACGGGCGGCCACAAACCCCATGGCCAGGCAAGCGATCTTCATCTGCTTGTTCAGAAGGAGGGGGAGCCTTTGCGCAAGTTCATCCAGAGGTTCAGCCGTGTGCACTACAACATCCCAGACGTCCACCCCGCCGCGGTGATCAGCGCGTTCCATTAGAACGTGCGCAACCGCAGGATGCGGGAGGAGATGGCGATGTGCAAAATCAAGGAGGTTAGCGAGCTTCAGGCCCTGGCCGACAAGTGTGCACGCGCTGAGGAGGGGAGAAAGCTCCCCGGAGAAAGTGTTGGAGAAGGAGAATCCGACAGTGAAGGTACCGCCCCGGCAAGGAGAGGCCGGCGGCGGAACGGCAAAAAGAAGAAAAACCCAGAGGTACTGGTTGTCGAGAAGTCCGGCAGCGAGGGCTCCGCCAAGAAAGCCCAGGCGGGAGGCCCCGGCAAGGGGGTTGTCGGGTGCGCCAACTGCCGGGCGGTGGCCGCTGCCGATAAGCGAGAAGGCACCGACAAGAAGTACTGCAAGATCCACCGTACCAGGGGCCACGACCTCCAGAGTTGCAAGCAAGTCGAGCGACTCGTCGACCTGCAGAAGGCCGAGTACGCACGACGCGACAAGGAGAGAGCCCAAGCAGGCGGCGGGGGATCCAGCACGAAGCATCCCGACCCGGGGGAGCGCCGCGGCAAGGACAAGCAGCGGCAAGCAGACAGACCTCCCCGGGGACGCGACAAGGGCGAAGACGATGACGACGACGAAGACATGGAAGACCCCAAGACCAGTGAGCAGGAGTTTCAGAAAGCCACTGAGGTCTTATGTGTGGACGGCGGTGCCTCCCTGCACGCTTCCCACCACCAGCTTAAACGGTGGGTGCGGGAGGTCAATGCAGCGAAACCACCCGTCGAGTCGCGCAGACCCCTGAGATGGTCCAGCACGCCTATCATCTTCGACATTGAGGACCACCCTGATCGCACAACCGCGGTCGGGTGCTTGCCGATGTTGGTTTCCCCAACGATCCGCAACCTCAAGGTCACTAAGATGCTAGTTGACGGCGGGGCCGGCTTGAATCTGATCTCCTCTGCTGTTCTCCGGAGACTCCAAGTTCCCGACAGCGAGCTCGAAGAAACCGGCACATTCCAAGGAATCAACCCGGGAAGGAGCAAGCCGAAGGGAAAGATCACGCTGCCGGTAACATTTGGCAGCAAGCTGAATTTCAGGACTGAGAAGGTCACCTTTGACGTCGCCGACTTTCCGTTGCCTTACAACGGGATCCTCGGCCGACCAGCGCTCGCCAAGTTCATGGCGGCCTCTCACTACGCGTATAACATGCTCAAGATGCCTGGCCCGATAAGCGTCATTTCTGTCCCCGGTGACAAGAAGGATGCCCTTATCTGCGCCGACCAAATATACCGGGACGCAACAGCAGCAACGGCCCGCGGCCCACCTGCCGCTGGAGCTTCCGGGGGAAAGAAGAAGTCCGGCGAATGCTCTGGCGCCCACTCCGGCAAGCGCGCCTCTTCGGAGTGCTGCGCTGCCGTCGAGGACGTGCCATGGAGCCCCGCCGGCAAGAAGACCAAGCTCGGCGAATGCTCTGGCGCCCACTCCGGCAAGCGTGCCTCTTCGGAGTGCTGCGCTGCCGTCGAGGACGTGCCATGGAGCCCCGCCGGCAAGCAGACCAAGCTCGGCGAATGCTCTGGCGCCCACTCCGGCAAGCGTGCCTCTTCGGAGTGCTGCGCTGCCGTCGAGGACGTGCCATCGAGCCCCGCCGGCAAGAAGACCAAGTCCGGCGAATGCTTTGGCGCCCACTCCGGCAAGCGCGCCTCTTCGGAGTGCTGCGCTGCCATCGAGGACGTGTCACCGAGCCCCGCCGGCAAGAAGGCCAAGCCCGGCGAATGCTCTGGTGCCCACTCCGGCAAGCGCGCCTCTTCGGAGTGCTGCGCTGCCGTTGAGGACGCACCATCGAGCCCCGCCGGTAAACACAAGGAGACGACGGCTGCTCCACCAGCGACCAAGAAGGTGCCCGCCAAGGAGGACGGCACTGGTGGTACCTTCACCATCAGTGCCACTCTCGACCCCAAATAGGAAGGCGCGTTCGTTGCTTTACTGCGGGCGAATGTCGATGTGTTTGCCTGGCAACCATCTGACATCCCCGGCGTTCCCAGGGAAGTGATTGAGCACCACCTCGCCGTCTGTCCCCATGCGCGGCCCGTCAAGCAAAAGGTCAGGAAACAAGCGGTGGAGCGCCAAGAGTTTATCGCGGAGGAGATCAGGAAGTTGGAAGCGGCAGGCCTCGTCAGAGGCGTGCTCCATCCGACGTGGTTGGCCAATCCTGTTGTCGTGCGCAAAGCAAACGGGAAGTGGAGGCTTTGCATCGATTTCACCGATGTCAACAGAGCTTGCCCTAAAGATCCATTCCCCTTGCCGCGCATCGACCAGATTGTTGACTCCACGGCCGGATGCGACCTGCTTTCATTCCTTGACGCCTACTCCGGGTACCACCAGGTCTTCATGGCTGAAGAAGACGAAGAGAAGACTGCGTTCATCACTCCATGCGGCACGTACTGTTTTGTGCGGATGCCTTTTGGACTGAAGAATGCAGGCTCGACGTTTGCGAGGGTTGTCCACACTGCTTTCGAGCCACAGATCCACAGAAATGTGGAGGCCTACATGGACGACATTGTGGTCAAGAGCAGAGACAAGGCAACCCTGGTTCAAGACTTGGAAGAGACCTTTGCGAACTTGCGCAAGATCAGCCTCAAGCTCAACCCCGAGAAGTGCGTGTTCGGAGTTCCCTCCGGCAAGCTTCTCGGGTTCTTCGTGTCTCAGCGTGGGATCAAAGCCAACCCCGACAAGATCAAGGCCATCGAGCAGATTGAAGCACCAACGCGTGTCAAGGACGTGCGAAGACTTGCCGGCTGCATGGCGGCTCTCAGCAGGTTTATTTCCAGGTATGCGGAACGCGCCCTGCCATTTTTCAAAATCTTGAAAAAGGCAGGTCCAGTAAAATGGACTCCGGAAGCGGAGGCTGCGCTGCAAGACTTGAAGAAATACCTGTCCTCCGCTCCTATACTTGTCGCGCCTAGACCGCAAGAGAAGTTGCTGCTCTACCTAGCGGCAACCAATCAAGTGGCTAGTGCTGCGTTAGTAGCGGAGAGGGAAGCTGATGACGAGCCAGCAACCACGGCAAGCGCGTCCGACGACAAGCAGGGAGCTTCCCCGACAAGCTCTGGCCCCGGCAAAGGCGGATCCGCGCAAGCGCAAGGGGAAGTGCAGAGGAAAAGGATGGTGCAGCGCCCAGTTTACTTCATCAGTTCCCTCCTGCAGGGGGCTAGGTCGAGGTACTCTGGTGTGCAGAAATTGCTCTTCGGCCTCCTCATGGCCTCGAGGAAGCTGCGCCATTACTTCCAAGCACACGAGATCACAGTGGTCACTCGCTTTCCGCTTAAGAGGATACTTCAGAATCCCGAAGCAACAGGCAGGATTGTCGAGTGGGCACTGGAACTGTCAAGCTTTAGCCTCAAGTTCGAGAGCACATCGACCATCCAGAGCCGAGCATTGGCAGAGTTCATAGCAGAGTGGACGCCGACACCGGACGAAGAAATTCCAGAGACGAGCATCCCCGGCAAGGAAGCAACCAAAGAGTGGCTGATGTACTTTGATGGTGCCTTTTCGCTGGAAGGCGCCGGTGCCGGCGTGCTGCTCATCGCGCCCACTGGAGAGCACCTCAAGTACATCGTCCAGATGCACTTTCCCAAGGAGCAAGCAACCAACAATACGGCAGAGTATGAAGGTTTGCTCGCCGGTCTCAGGATCGCGGCGGAACTTGGGATCAAGAAGCTCATTGTCAGGGGTGACTCGCAGCTCGTCGTCCACCAAGTGAACAAGGATTACCAGTGCCCGTTGATGGAGGCTTACGTTGATGAAGTGAGGAAGCTGGAAGAGCGCTTTGACGGCCTGCAAATGGAATACGTTCCAAGAGCAGAAAACGACATCGCCGACGGCCTGTCAAAATGCGCCGCACTAAAGCTACCTGTGGAACCAGGGACTTTTGTGCTCAAGCTGACTCAGCCATCCGTGACACCATCGACTGGGCCAAGCAAGAAGAGAAAATCGGTCTCCGGTGACTATCTCCCGGCAGAGCTTCCCAAAGCCGCCGCCAAGAGAGTCCCCAAGATCGACGCCGAGAGTGCTGAGGAGCTGCCCGCTCCGGCAAGCCCGAGGGTTTGTCCCGACGAAGCAGGCGCTCCCGGCAAGTCATGCCCCGGCAAGCTTGCCGGGGAACGTCGAGCTCCGGCTGAGCCCCAAGTCCTCGCCGTAGAAGCTGATGTTCCCGCGGACGCCGACATGCCTTTGGTCCTCGTCGTCGAGCCACAGGCTCCAACGTGGGCACAGCAGATCCTCCGTTTTCTCCAGACAGGAGAACTTCCCGAAGAACAAGAAGAAGCGGAAAGAGTAGCCCGACAGTCCAGTATGTACCAGTTCATCGACGGCGCACTGTACAGAAGAGGACGCAATGGGGTGAAATTGAAGTGCATTCACCGGGAAGACGGACAGGAGCTGTTGGCGGAGATACACGGAGGCATATGTGGACACCACATTGGCGCCAGAGCACTTGCCGGCAAAGCGTTCCAGCAAGGTTTCTTCTGGCCCACAGCCCTCCAGGATGCAACTGCACAAGTAACCAAGTGTGAAGCGTGCCAGTTCCATTCCAAGAAGATACACCAGCCAGCTCAAGCTCTCCAGATGATCCCTTTGTCCTGGCCCTTCTCGGTCTGGGGGCTCGATATCCTCGGCCCCTTCCCCCGAGCCGTCGGGGGCTTTGAGTACTTGTTCATTGCCATCGACAAGTTCACAAAGTGGCCAGAAGTGGAGCCGGTGAGGAAGGTGACTGCCCAGTCCGCGATCAAATTCTTCAGGTCGATTGTTTGCCGCTTCGGGATCCCCAACAGGATCATCACCGACAATGGTACGCAGTTCACAAGCCACGCTTTCATGCAGTACACCCAAAACCTCGGCACCAAGGTCTGCTTCGCTTCCGTTGCTCATCCCCGGAGCAACGGTCAAGCGGAAAGGGCCAACGCCGAGGTACTGGGCGGGCTCAAGACCAGAAGTTTTGACAAGCTCCTCAAGCGCGGACGGAACTGGATCGAGGAGCTGCCGGCGGTTCTTTGGTCGGTCAGAACGACGCCAAATCGAGCCACCGGCCAGACACCATTTGCTCTAATCTATGGAGCAGAAGCAGTTACCCCCACGGAACTCGTATACGGGTCACCTCGAGTGCTCGCTTATGATGAGCTTGAGCAAGAGCGGTCGCGTGAAGATGACGCACTGCTCCTCGAGGAGGATTGTCTCCAGGCTGCTGTGCGATCCGCTCGCTACCAGCAAGCTCTGCGTCGCTATCATAGCCGCAAAGTTAAAGCCAGGAGCCTCGAGGAAGGCGACCTTGTTCTTCGGCGCATTTAGTCGGCCAAGATACACAACAAGTTGACGCCGAAGTGGGAAGGCCCTTACCGGGTGAAACGAGTCACGAGGCCCGGCGCCGTCTGCCTCGAGACCGAAGATGGTACTCCGGTGAGCAATTCCTGGAACATTGAGCATCTTCGCAAGTTTTACCCGTAAGGCGCGGTTGTCAGACCCCGTCCGGCAACCAACTCTTTGTACAAAAGTCTTGCCGCAGTTGCATGTAATCCTTTGTACAAAGCCAGGCGCAGACCCTGGCAGCAATGAAGCGCTGGCGCCCCCAAGTTTTAGCATGCATGCTGAGTCGAGTCTCGTCCTTGGTTAGGGTTGATAGTGCCTAACAGTCGCTAACCCCTAACTTAGAGGTCGAGTCCGCGTCTTTTTCCCATCCTTTCCCTTTGGCTCGCAGGAGTTGCATACCCTTGCCGAGCCGCTCAAGGACGAAGAAGGGGAGAAGGGCGAGCCAGCACCCGCGCCCCGGCAAGCCAGAGTTGCCGGGGGCTGCAACCTCAGATAAGTCTTTGCATCCCTTATCATGCATTCTCTCGTGAGCTGCGGGATGCGAAAACCTTGCTTCCTCCTAAAAGCTGCCGTGCTCTCTTAAGCGACAAACCCCGGAGCGCGTTCCCGGGGCTCGTTTCTGATAGTAGCCGCGGCGGCAAGAGGAGGAAGCAAGGGGCCAGAACCCGCCTTCTCCTTGCCTCCGCCAAGAGCGTGAGGAGGGCCAAGGGGCGCGGGGAGACGGCAGGGTCCGTTGCCGGGCGGGGAAGTGTCTATCTTAACGATGCAAAGGGTTCGCTCCTTGCCGCGGGATGTACCCGCGAGACAAATGGTCCGGCAAACACTCCCTTTTCATTAAAAACATTCCACTCAGGTACAGCTCAGAGAGAATGAAAAACATGAAAGATGGGATTACAAGATTTAAACACAACTAAGGCCCGAGGGCTTACAAGATAAAAAGAGATAAGGTGCCCGTAATCCCTTTCTTGTTTCTCTCCTCAGGAGGTAGGACAAGGAGGCGAGAAGGGCAAAAGGGGCGCCTAGACGAGCTATGGGTGGTAGAAGACGCCAAGAGAGCATCCGTGGCTCCGCCACGGGGCTCCGGAGGCCGGATGGAGACGGCGACGCCGGAAGCGGAGCTCGAGAAGGAGGCTGCGGGACGTCAACACGCTGTCGAGGGCATCTAGCCCTCGTACTCCGAGTTGACGGCCTTGCCGCCAACCTCTTCCGCAGCCTCGCCACGCCGGCCACCCGAGAAGACGAAGCCCCGGCAAGAGGAGCTTGCCGGGCCGGAGAGAAGACCCCGGTGGTCATCGCCGCTAGCAGGGGTGGTGACGGCGTCTGGGGCGAAGTTGGAAGACGAGGCAGCGACCTTGCCGCCCGCCCTCTTCCTCTTCCGCAGCCTCCCTACGCCAGCCGCCCAAGGAGACGACCCCGGGGAGTTCACGGCGCCAGCGACGCGGACGACGGGGGCCGCCGGTGCCACGCGGAGCTGCGACCGGCACCTAGTCGGACCCGTCATCCCGGCGGCCGCTCCCCTCGTCGTCGCTGTCGCTCCCCTCTTCTTCACTCTCGCTCGAGGAGGAGCCTTCGCTGTCGGAGGAGCTATCCACACAGCACCGGGCCCGGGTGCCGAGGTCCCCGAAGGCCTTGACGGAGAGGAGATCACCCTCCATCAGCTTAAAATGGAGGGTGAACCCCTCCATCAAGCTATGGATCCGGGCGAACGTCTTCCACCCTCGGCCAAGACACACCACGCCGGGGGCTCGGGATTCGACGTGGACTCGCGTACCACTGATCCCGCAGCCCCTCATGCGCAGTCTCAGCGTCTCGTGTTGTTCCGCCTCCAAGACGTCCGCGAAGGGAGCCGGGAGGCGGAGGCGACGGCGAGGCGCCCGGCGCAGCCTCATGATGAACTCGCAGGGGTCGTCCCCGAGATGAACCGCCGGGGGAAACGGAGCCGCCGGCGGAGGCGAGGCCGGCGCGCCGCCCGCCTCGAGCGCCCCGTCCACGGCCTCGTCCACGACCTCGCCCCCTCCCCCTTCCCCTTACGGTTGGCTGCGCCGCCGCGGGTGCAAGGGGAGGAGGGGCGCGCTGCCTGGCGGCAACCCTTGCCGCCACCGAAGAAGGACCAGGGTTCCCTTCCTCCATGAGAGTTGGGGAGAGGGGACCAGGGCTCTAAGAGAAGAAAGAAGGAAGGGGTGCGGACCCTCGTCATCCCCTTCCGCTCCTTATAAAGGGGCGGAGTGGGGGCTCGGCCGCCCCGCCCAACCAATCAAAGCAGAGGAAGGGCAGGCGACGGGACCGACCCTCTACTTCGGCCCGCGTCGGCCCGGCTTCCTGCCTCCACCACCGCAACCCCAAGCGCATGGAGGACGCGTGGCGGGCGAGCAGGGCCGAGGCGACAGATGAGGCGACCTCTCCCCCCCCCCACTCGAAAGTGGGGGCGGACGTTTCGCCTTTCCAGATAAAGGAATCGTGCCCGACGTGACGCATGCCTGCGGGCCTCAAGCCCCGCGCGCGCCACCCACGTCACGCACGTCTCGCACGCCTCGCCCCCCCACGACGCCGCGATAAGCGCGCGCCACTTGGGGAGGGCGCGACGGACGCAGAGTTAAGGAGCAGCGCAACCCAGGCCACGCGTGCCCGTGCACTGTTAGGGCCTGGCCCAACAACGCTCGGCACCATGTATGGCCCAGACCCGGGGGCTCCTGTCGGTGTACTAAAGTAGGGGTACCTTAGTACCCCGAACTTGTGCACGGGCAGTAGTAGCGTCCCGCGGCAAGGCTTGCCAGGGGAGCGACAAGAGTCTCCACGGCCCTTTCTGGGCCGGACGAAGGCCAAGTGATCGAGCCAAGAAGACCAAGCCCCGGCAAGAGGAGCTTGCCGGGCCAAGAAGGCGAGGTCCGGCAAGAGGAGCTTGCCGGGCCAAGGCGACAAGGCCCCGGCAAGAGGATCTTGCCAGGACGACTAAGCCGAAGCACCAAGGCCCCGGCGGGAGGAGCTCGCCGGGACGGCCAAACCAAGGCACCCCAAGAGAAGCCCGCCGCGGCGCGCCACGTGCCCCGGCAAGGCCTGACGAGCGGCAAGCTCTCAGGTGCGGCAAGACAACCACCGCGGCAAGCCACTTGCCGCGGCGAACCACCACCTCAGACGTGCGCCCCAGCTCACCTGCCCACGCGTCACTCTGGAGCTTCCCCAGAGACACGTGGTGGGGCGCCGCGCAGCCTGGGGCGCGCGCATGGCATGCGACGTTGGCGGAGTCGCCCCCGTGGCAAGCGGAGGCGCCCCTAACGGTCCGCCTCGGCACTGTTCAGGCGATCCAGACGGGCATTTAATGCCTTTGTCCCCCGCCGTCAGAGTTAGGTGCGATAGCACTGTGCGGCCACTGTTCGCACAGTTCCTTGCCATTTTTACCCTCACCTGCGTCGCTGCCTGTGGAAAACCCCTTAGCATATAAAAGGAGGCCCATGCGCACGTAGGGGAAAAGAGAGGAAAAACCTAGAAGGGATCCAGACTAGAAGAAGGACACCCAGTAGACCCTCGTCTACGTCCAGCTCCAACTTACTATAGCTTCTTGCGCTCCAGAGCAAGAACTCGAATCAACCAGACATGCAGCAGTAGGGTTTTACGCATCCGTGCGGCCCGAAGCTGGGTAAAATCGTTGTGTGTGTGTCGCCTCGATCTGCTCTTTGTGCAACCTCCGCCCCCCGCCGAACCGACAAGGGGCTCCGTCCCCATAGGTGCTCGTGGAGGCCGATATCCCCCGACAATGATTATACTGAAGGTTAAACAAAATTGTAATTTATATGCTTCAAGAATATCTCATTACAATTTCAAATTGCCACATAGTCACGTTGAAGAGAAACTATATAACTTCCAATAACAAAAAGTGAATGTACAAAAGGAGTACTTAGTTGAGTAAAACTTTACCAATCAACAATCACCAGTAAATATTTTTCTCTTGAATAAATAATTAAATGGTATACTTCAGCCAAACAGAAAATTAGTAGAACCAAAAAGGAAAGAAATTAAAAGATCAATCTTTGTGGAAGGTAAAAGATACACTTATCTCAACTATTACATCTTATTGGCAATGTCTATCCCATGTTGTAGACATCGAACCAACAGAAATAATTAGGCCATATTAGTGTCACTGCGTTAAGGAGCTTCCTTTTTCAGAATTAGTACAGTATATATGTAATGGGTATTCTGCTTCTAGTGTTTTCTTTATCTGATACAGAGTGGAAGGGTACCAGCGTTGCGTTATTTTCCGTGGTTGTCTCACATTCTTTCATGTACATTTTCTCTATATACTACCAAAAACATTTATGTGCACATAAAAAGAAAAATGGTACAACCTGCTTGATTATTAGGAAGAGGGCTATATTTAGATTTCTAGCTTCCTGATGTAAGAACTACTAATAAGTTTCTGCATATACAAAAAAACATATTTAGATGGATTATTCTATACATTAAGTCTAAGGAAGGTCCTAAATTTGAACTGTTTGCTACATATTTCTCATAGTAGGAAAATGGACCAAAGAATACATCCTTGCAGCTAATTTATTAAATCTAGTTCTTTAAATTTGTAGGTCGCTGAATCACACAATCACACTCCAATATTCCATTACATTTACAACTAATCTAGTAATACAAATATATTACTCATTGAGGTATTCACAGTATGATCCAATCATGCAGGAATAGTACACAATGGTCAGCTGCACAAACAGAACTGATACTTAGGAAAACAAATTGACTCAATTTTCTTAGATTTTTCTCTGTGAAGAAGAAGAACACACCTCGCACTGCTCTTGCAGATGTAGTTGTTGAACTGCATGGAAGACTCATAGCAGAGTACATGGTCATTGGATTCCCACTAAGACAGCTCAGGATATCATGCCTACAAATTATCGCTGGCAACTTCTATACAGGAGCAAAATTGTCCCCAACAGATCCCAGTCCCTCTAGCAACATAGCACATTCAATTAAATTAGAACAGTTCTGTATATGTACTAAAAATCATGTAGATAAAAGACAGAATTGCGAGATTTGGACGAAAGGTTATCTGTGTTTCATTAGTCAGAAGCAATGTTGTGTATCTACTACTAAGAATTTACAGATACACCATCAATTTGCAGTACAGTAGCTCCTTTTCTTGGCGTCCTCATGAATGACTGACGACAACTGCCCCGTGATCTGCTTGAAACTGTTCTTAGAACACTCCTCCTGCTAGATCTGATTCATCTGCTGATCCAAAAACACCTCCTTCTCCACTTCATTATACATGGTGGATTGTTGTTTGGTCGGGGCATGGAAGCTGCGGCCTCAGGGAATTAAAAGGGCATTCTCCTTAGCTGAGATGTGTTGCTGTGTGGTTGGTGTAGTAGAGATTCAAAGGTCATGGCTGAAGGGACTGGGGAAGAGGAGAGCTGGATATTTTAGATGGCTGCTAGGGAAGACTACAGATTGGACGGGAGGAGGAGGAGCAGCGCTAGGGTTCGTCGCATTGGTGGGATTGGCTAATAGGTGAAAACTGCAAATTGGACGGGAGGAGGACCAGATGAGGAGGAGGCGTGCTCGGTGCATTGGTAGTTTTTTTCCTCTTTGAGGTGGTTCGTGGAGGGGGAGGAAGGAGGCTGCCAGAGAATGTTTTTTTTGCTGAAGATAGTTTAAGGTGGGACAACAGCAAAGGACTCCTTAGGCACCACATCCGACAGTGGAAAATAATTAATTTCAAGATCGGACGGCTAGTTTTGCTTAATTCCAAGGATTAACGTGGAAGCTCGTATGATGCCTCCAATTAGTAAATATAAGATGCATGTTTAAACAACTTAACCTTGCTGTTTTGATCAAAACATGATAATGCACTTTATAAGTTCTTAGTTTGAATTTGAATTTGAACTTTGGTTCAAAATGACTCAAACCCATCTGGTTGCAGTTGCATTAGCCCAACACACTCATTTTGCCATGTCATGATCATGCATCATACTGTGCATTGCATTGATTGTGTTCTTTCTGTGTTTGCCAGTGTCTGTTCCCCCTCGGTAGACGTATGTTCCGACGATGAGTTCGATGACACCGATGAAAAGCTATATCATCTTCAGAAGTGCCAGGCAAGCATAACACCCTTGTTCATTCCGATACAATCCCACTCTCTCGCTCCTGCTCTCTTTTACTGCATTAGGACAACAACGATTCAACTATTACATGATGCGGTATTTGAACCCCTTTTCCTCTGCATGACCTGTTAGTGCCACAGCAAATAGATGAAACCCACTAGCATGAGTAGGAGTTGTTTGAGCCCTGATGTGCCTACTCATTCATGCTTCTTGTCATGCCTGCTACTGCTTAGAGTTGAGTCAGGTCTGATTCATCGGGGATGAATTGGAATGTGGTGAACATGTCCTACTGTTAAGAGCTAAGTGTGTGAACATGATTTGGTAAAGATAGCAGTGAGAGGCCATGTAGGAGTACATGGTGGGTTGTCTCATTGCAGCCGTCCTCAGGAACTGAGTTATGTGTTTGTGATTCCTGAACAGCTACTACCACGCATTGGAATGCTTAAGTGCCCCTCTTGACTTATTAATCACCTAGATCTCTGTCCAGGAGTTGCAACTAGTTTCTGGTGTTTGTAGGATATGTGTTGTGGGCTGTGCGTAGCACTGACCCTAGGGGTGGGCTATGTTGTGGTAGAGACACGAGGCACGGTGTACCGGGACGCCCGTTTGGTGCCTCGGGAACCCTGCTCTCATCGTTTGGGGCCGTGAACGAAACCCCGGCCGGATCTCCTTGCGGATGGAACCCGAATAGGCGATAAACCTGGACTAGAGACTTGTGTGGTTAGTCAGGTCGTGGCCGACTCCCTCGCCAGGCTTCTGCTTGAAGGTTGCCGAGATACACGATGTGTACATGGTGGTAAGTGGCGAGAGCGTGTGTGAAGAAGTACACCCCTGCAGGGTTATAAATGATCTATTCGAATAGCCGTGTCCACGGTAAAGGACTTCTGGGTTGCCTGTATAGTTCATAGACAAGTGAAAGTGGATACTCTAAAATGCGCAAGATAAGCGTGGGTGCTATGGATGGCGTTCTCGTAGGGAGACGGGAGCGGATCCATAGTGGTGTATTGGTATGGTGAATATGTGGACTCGTGTGCGCCACCTCAAAGGAGTTATTTGCAGTCGTAGTTTAGGATAGCCACCGAGTCAAAGCTGGCTTGCTGCAGTCAAACTCCACCACCCCTTTATTGATACCGATGCATATGTAGCTAGTTTTGATGTAAGTCTTGCTGGGTACATTTGTACTCACGTTTGCTTATTTTATGTTTTGTAGAGAGACTTCAGTCTCACTAGTAGTTCTGCATGGACTTCGACGTTTAGCTTGTTACCTCAGCTACGATCTTTTTGCCCTCGGTAGGGTCTTGTAGATAGTTAGGCTTCTCAGTCTTTGCATTTGTAGTTGTCTATACTCAGACAAGTTAAGCTTCCGCATGTGCTTGTTGCTTGTTTGCTCTGTATGTTGGGTCATTAGACCCACGTTTGTAATATCTGGTTCTTCGGAGCCTAATGAATAAATACCTTGAGTTGTAGAGTTTTGTTGTGATGCCATGTTGTATTTAAACATATCGGGCATATTGTGTGTATGATTGAAATGCTTGGTCTGTGTGGGATCCGACAACCTAGTTGTTTATCCTTGGTAGCCTCTCTTATGGGGAAATGTAGTCTTGTGCTTCCATGAGCCATACTAGTCCGCAAAAGCCCGGTTCACCGGAGTCCTGTTAGCCCAGCACTACTGCTCCGGAACACTTGACTGGCCGGCATGTGATTCACTTTGTTCCTGTGTCTGTCCCTCCGGGGAAATGTCACGTAGTGACATCTAGAGTCCTGCCTAGCCTGCTACAGCCCGGTTCACCGGAGTCCTGTTAGCCCAGTGCTACAGCCCGGATTCGCACGCTGCTGACCGACATGCTCGATGTTGATTCATGTATGCCTGTCCCCGTAAGTTAGTTCCACTTTGGGTTCACGACTAGTCATGTCAGCCCGGGTTCTCTGCCATATGGATGCTAGCAACACTATCATATACGTGAGCCAAAAGGCGCAAACAGTCCCGGGCCATGGTAAGGCGACACCCGTGGGAATACCGTGCGTGAGGCCGCAAAGTGATATGAGGTGTTACCGGCTAGATCGATGTGACTTGGAATCAGGGTCCTGACAGCTTTGGTATCAGAGCCTGACTGCCTGTAGGATTACCAAGCCAAAATGGTCGAAGTTGAGTCTAGAAATGCTTTAGTTATATAAGGGAATTGATTGTGGAAGGGAACACAAGGCTCTATTTACTCCTTTACCTTATGCCCTTCTGATCTGATTCAACCTCTTCTTTTCTACGGGGTGTAAGAACTAGGCCTTCTCATCTATCTATCAGGATGACGTGTTACTAATCCATAGACTTATAGAGTTGATAGTTTCAAGACTTAGTTCAGTTTCTACTACTTCCGTGTGTTCATAGCTGGCATCAGACCCTTGATATGACGATGTTAAGTGGATATGCCACTATTTTGCAGGATATCCCAAATCTTTTTGAGCATTTACAACCGTTATGCTATCTGAGTCATCCTAGATCTCTAAACAATCTGATGCATTTGCAAAGCTTTCCTCCCCGTTCCCGATGTCCTTTTGGGCCAGATCAACCATACTAAACCAGTGAGTTGAGGTGCTTCACTGCCTTAGTATATAGGTTGGAGCTAGTATTATGACCCTAGGCATCTTAGGGGATCACCTAGTAATCTAGCCATGTTTTGTGTTCCCAGTGTGATGAATCTGGCCATCATTCTCGAAAGCATCCCGTGATGCTACTTAGTAGTAGGTATTCTATTTCTGGGTTCTTGAACCCAGGATTCACTCTACTTAATTCGTGTAGATAGTGTTGCTCGTTCCTTTAGGATATTAGTAACCTTGCGACAGTCCTCGAGGTCTGTGGTATTTCCTTCTTCCGAATACCATGAACCATTAAGGCAGAAGTTCCTTGAACCAAAAGATCACAATCAGAGTACTCTTGAGGAGTTCTCCATTCATAATGCTGATTCTGCCAGTTCTACCTTTCTGCATGGGTTATCCGAAAGAATTATGTTGAACTTTGCTCGACATACTGATCTATACATCCACAACTCAGAAAGTTATATGTTCCTTTGAGTTGTCCCTCTTTAGTTGTTTTCCAACCTTCGTCTATCAATTGATAGTCAAGAGTATGCGTGCATTCGTTTATCGATGCCTTTACTCTTGTGTTCCGTCAAGCCATCCTATCTGGGAATGACTAGGAGAAACAAACTCCAGTACCTTATCTGTCGGTGTACTAGAGTAGAGGTACCCTAGTATCCCGAACTTGTGCACGGGCAGTCGCAGCGCCCCGCGGCAAGGCTTGCCGGGTGACCGCCAATATCCTCCGTGGTTCCTTTGGAGCCACTCAAGAACAAAGTATTTAAGCCAAGGAGACAAGTCCCCGGCAAGAGGAGCTTGCCGGGAAGGACACTCAAGGCACAAAGCCCCGGCAAGAGGAGCTTGCCGGGAAGGCCACTCAAGGCACAAAGCCCCGGCAAGAGGAGCTTGTCGGGAAGGCCAACCAAGGCATCTCAAGGAGCTTGCCGCGACACGCCACGCGTCCCGGCAAGACCCGGCGAGCGACAAGCTCCCGGACGCGACAAGACAACGGCCGCGGCAAGGCGCTTGCCGCGGCAAGCAACCACTCTGTACCTGCGCTCCAGCACACCCACCTACGTGTCGCTTTGGGACCCTTCCAGGCGTACGTGGCGGGAGGCTGTGCAGCCCGGGGTACACTATGGCAAGCGGCGCTGACAAGATCGCCATCGTGGTGAGCGGTGGCGTCCCTGACGGTCCCTTTTCTGCACTGTTTGGGCGACGTAGATAGGCATTTAATGCCCTT
Organism: Aegilops umbellulata; assembly: GCA_032464435.1. NCBI lineage: Eukaryota > Viridiplantae > Streptophyta > Magnoliopsida > Poales > Poaceae > Aegilops > Aegilops umbellulata. The sequence goes on along the minus strand of CP136057.1, from coordinate 320,566,777 downwards.
GTCCCCTGCCGTCAGGGTTAGGTATGATACACTGTGTAGGTAGCTGTACCTACCGCAACACCCTTTCCATTTTTGCCCTTGCCTACGTTGCCACCTGTCGGTGACCCCTTGAGCATATAAAAGGAGGCCCATGCGCAACGTAGAGGAAAGGAGGACGAACAGTAGAACACTCACGCTCGGTCTCGTTAGCTGCTGGTGTGTACTGTAGCACTCAGCGCTCCCGAGCAAGAACTCAATACAAACCACAAAGCAGCAGTAGGAGTATTATCTCTCTGGAGAGCTCCGAAGCTGGGTAAAAACCGCTCGTGTGCCTCGCCTCGATCTGCTCTTCGTGCGACCATCCGCCCCCCGCCGAACCGAAAAGGGGCTCCGTCCCCATAGGTGCTCGAGGAGTCATATTTCCCCGACATTATCCATTTCCAGGATTGGGTCAAAGTAGTTGTATTCCGCAGATCAAAATGCCAATTCAGCTTTTGTTTTGTTCTACCCTGGAGTATTACCCCCTTTATGTCAAGATTGTCATAAGAATTGCACCACCTTCTATGAAATCTTAATGAGGTGGTACTTCTGACCATTATCATTCACTCCTCGGTCTTCGTGTTATTGTAGCCGGAATGCCGACAAGTGAACTATGATGTGTGGAATCAATACTCCTAGCAACTCTGTTGCTTGGTAGTTAATGGACAGTACTCACTCTTAGCGTGCTGGTTATTAAATCATCATCCTAAGACTAATTGTGCTACCTAGTCCTTATTTCCTAGTGCACTCTTCGATCAACGAGTTAGGATTTTGCCAAACCCTTGCTCTATTGATCATATCATCTTGCCCTGAAAAGTAAGATTGATCTCGAGCTTAGTATCATATCGGTGGTTCGTGATTTTCCGAATATCTTCTCGGAGGTATCACCAGGTTGTCACCTGACCGCTATGTAGAGCTCGTGATTAAGTTGGTTTCTCGCAACCACCCCTTTCTCCAAGAATCTGTGTTGGATACCCTGAGCTAGTTGGTTAAGCTAAACAACAACCTGGAGAGTTGGAAGATAAAAGCTTGTCCGACTTAGTTCATTTTAAGGGATATCTTGTATGTGTCTTGAAGAAAGATGGTATTTTCATCAATTGACCCTTATGATCAGTTAATGGACCTATCATCTTATCCAAACTTTGATTTGAGTATGGGCTATCATCAAATCAAATCAGAACCAACGATGTTTGTAATGTTGTCTTATCTGTGGTTGTTTCCTCGGGCATACACCATTATATTTTTTGGTCTGACCAATGCTATCATCTTGTCCACATAATCATGTAACCCCATCTTATGGAAATCTTGATAAATTGTTGCTGAGCCCATCGACAACATCTTTATCTTGTCCATGATTCATGTGGAACATTTAGGATAGTATTGGAAACTTTTTTAAGCATTTCTTCATGTTAGCTCATGAACCATATGTCTGGATGAAAGTAGTGACTTCCTCTAAGTTCACGTGCATTTGATGCAAGTTGCCGCCGTGAATTTGAGCAAGTCAATGTTGCTTCCTCTGGAATCATCCCAAATCGGTCATGCATAAGTGCGAAGTATTCTGTGGTTTGGAGACTTGCAACCTTCATTCTACATGTGTCCCTAGCACACCAAGCCACTGACTGATTTGTTCTAGGAAAATGAGTTAAGTGCTAATCCATGGTAATGCACAAGACTTCATTATCCACGATAATGGTTCCCAACCAGAACTCGGTAGTGTTTTATTATAAGACTACCATGTGGTCATGCTTGTCTGGGACAACATGTTCACATGTATGTAGCAGAACCAGCTCATGTTTTGGAGCTTGCTATCGTAGTTCATCTCCCGAGAATCTCGCAATGTCATCTCGTCGGTTTGTGTTGCAAACTTTCTTTCCCAGACATGCTGTCTGAAATATCCTGTTCCCAGCCAAATCTGAATCTCAGGCAGATATGATGGTTGGAACATTCCCGACATTTGCATTTTCTTCCCAGCTTGCACCACCATTGTGCCATTCTACCTTGGGTGCCATCCATTTTCGATGATAAGCAAAATCATCCATTGCGTTGTCTTCAACAAGGTAGTCCACATCATCCATTCTGGTATGAGTATGCCATTCTTTCGAATTCGTCCAAACTATCGTTTGTGATTGCCTTAGGCTGGTATAGAGAGTTTCAATGATCTTTGAATCAAAAGTAATTCTTTTTGCCACTTAAGGGAATAGTTCCATGAGTCACCTCCCCCAAGGTGTGCCGTTATGGAATCATGGCAATTATCTCCTCGCTACTTTGAAACCAAGCACCATCCTACTCCAACGTGAAGATGTTGCCTACCAAATTGAACCTTTGTCATCTGCTACCTTTCCTCATTCCAAATGTTTGTCTTGTGTCTCAGCTCGAGAGATGTTTCTGTGTCTCATTCCGTGAGTTGATCTTGAGTGCTCGATCTTCGAGGAGATCGTTTTCTGTAGAGTTTATTTCTGTCGTCATCATAGCTGGATGAAGATCTTGAAAGCAAAGACATCAAGATCAACATGATGGAACGAATCAACATCCTCGAGAAGGGCAATTGGATCATGCAGATTGTGTCGGCTTTGTGTCCCCTCTGTCTGCTTACCTCACATCCTGAATCTCGGGACGAGATTCTTGTTTAGTGGGGGTGAGTTGTCACAGCCCTATAATTTGATTGCAAATAGTTGCACAAGCATCCATGCATCATGTCTAACTTTAATTGAAATCTTGAAATGGGGATGTTCAAACCCTAGCACCACTTGAATCAAACTAGGTTCAACTAAAATTTGCATTCAATGAAACCAAAATGATCCTTATTGATATTTGATATTTTTGGCAAGGGCTTTGTTCCAAACAAAAAATAATGAACATTTTTAAGGAATTATTTTGGGCATTGAATTTAAATCAATATTGTATTTGGATATGGTTTTATATTCTTAATATATGGAATATAATTTTAGATAACTCTCAAATAATTTATGTGCCTTTGGATAATCCCATTGTGCAATATAAAAATATTCAGAGGAATGTTGTCACTGTTTTCGATTTGTTTTTAGTTCAAAACAATGGCAAAATGAATTAATAAAAGGAAAACAGAACAGAAATAAAACAGAGCAGAGAAAACTTACCTGGCGCCCACCAACCGGCCCAGCACTGTACCTGGGCGGCCCAACCCACCAGGGGCTCCTCCCTGTCGTCTTACCCCCTTGCCAGGAGGACGAGCGCGTGGCCGGTGCACGCGAGCACGCGTCCAACCACCTCCTGCTTGCTTGCCGCTACTGGAGTCAGCCCTGAGTGCCACGTGCATCACCCCGACCTTCCCCTGGACCTCTCTCACTCTCCCTCGGCTTCCTTCCCCTTCTCTGCTCTCTCCCCGCACGCGCCCGAGCGGAGCTAGTCGCCGCCGTTTGCTGCCACCGCGTCCAGCGCCTCCCCCTCGACCTCCTGCCATGCCTGCGAGCTCCGTCTCGACGTCCCCGACCTCCTCGACGAGCCACGAGGCCCCGGAGATCGACCTCGCCGCCCCGCTCAGCTCCGGCCTTCCTCGAGCCGCTGCGACGCCTAATGCAACCGCTGTGAGCTGCTGCACCTTCTCCCCCTCTCCGTTTTCTCGATGGCACGCTGCATGAGGGAGTCCTGGATTAGGGGGTGTTCGGATAGCCGGACAATACCTTCAGCCGGACTCCTGGACTATGAAGATACAAGATTGAAGACTTCGTCCCGCGTCCGGATGGGACTTTCCTTGGCATGGAAGGCAAGCTTGGCGATGCGGATATTCAAGATCTCCTACCATTGTAACCGACTTTGTGTAACCCTAACCCTATCCGGTGTCTATATAAACCGGAGGGTTCTAGTCCGTAGGACAACTTCATCATACAACAATCATACCATAGGCTAGCTTCTAGGGTTTAGCCTCCTTGATCTCGTGGTAGATCTACTCTTGTACTACCCATATCATCAATATTAATCAAGCTGGAGTAGGGTTTTACCTCCATCGAGAGGACCCGAACCTGGGTAAACTTCGTGTCCCTTGTCTCCTGTTACCATCCGGCCTAGACGCACAGTTCGGGACCCCCTACCCGAGATCCGCCGGTTTTGACACCGACATTGGTGCTTTCATTGAGAGTTCCTCTGTGTCGTCAGTTTTAGGCCGGATGGCTCCTTTGATCATCAATGACGATGCGGTCCAGGGTGAGAATTTTCTCCCCGAACAGATCTTCGTCCTCGGTGGCTTCGCACTGCGGGCCAATTCGTTTGGCCGCCTGGAGCAGATCGAAAGCTACGCCCCTGGCCATCAGGTCAGGTTTGGAAGTTTGAACTACACGGCTGACATCCGCGGGGACTTGATCTTCGACGGATTCGAGCCATAGCCAAGCGCGCCGCACTATCTCGATGGGCATGATCTGGCTCTGCCGCCGAACAGTGCCCTGGAGCCCGCACGCGCGTTGGTTCCGACCCTTAATTCGGAACTTGCGGCGCCGATCGAGGGTGAGCGGTTGGACGCCACCTTAGGGGCTGCGATCTCAAAAGCGACCGAGCCAGATACCAGCCCCGCACTCTACATGACCCGTGACTCCGAGGATCCGGATTCCCGTTCGGACTCCGAACCCCCCGCGCCCCTGCCAATCGAATCCGATTGGGCGCCGATCATGGAGTTCACCGCCGCGGACATCTTTCAGCACTCGCCCTTCGGCGACATCCTGAACTCACTAAAGTCTCTCTCTTTATTGGGAGAGCCCTGGCCGGACTATGGTCAGCAAGGATGGGATATTGACGACGAAGAAATTCAAAGCCCACCCACCACCCACTTCGTAGCCACTGTCGACGAATTAACCAACATGCTCGACTTCGACTCCGAAGACATCGACGGCATGGACGACGATGCAGGAGGCGAACAGGAACCAGCACCTGTAGGGCGCTGGAAGGCCACCTCGTCGTATGACATATATATGGTGGACGCTCCAAAAGATGGAGATGGCGATGGAAAAGCGGGAGATGATACTTCTAAGAAACATCCCAAACGCCGACATCAGCGGCGCCGCTCTAAATCCCGCCCAAGCAAAAACGTTGATTCCGGCACCGGAGATAATACTACTCTGGATAGCACTGAAGAACACCCCCTCCAGCAAGATTCGGCACAGGAAGATGGAGAAGCCAGCCCTCATGAGAGGGCGGCAGACCGAGAGGTTGAGGACGATAACTACATGCCTCCCTCCGAAGACGAGGCAAGCCTCGACGACGATGAATTCGTCGTACCATCAGACCCCGCTGAACAAGAGCGTTTCAAACGCGGGCTTTTAGCCACGGCAAGCAGCCTCAAGAAAAAGCAACAATAGGTTAGAGCTGATCAAGATTTGCTAGCTGACAGATGGACTGAAGTCCTTGCGGCCGAAGAGTATGAACTCGAACGCCCCTCCAAGCGTTACCCAAAGCGCAGGCTGCTACCCCGATTAGAGGAGGAAGCACCTACATCACCAGCGCATGACATGGCCGACCGGCCACCTCGTGGCCGCGACAGAGAGGCCTCTAGGACCTACACTCAAGCCAGACGCCGCTCAAAACATACTAAGGCACGGGAAAACGCACCAGACCTGCGAGATATACTGGAGGACAAGGCAAGGCAAACAAGATCGATCTACGGATCGCAAGGGCGCCCCACGGCACGTGACGGTGATCGTCACTCCGGATACGATAAATCCAGCCGGGCCGAACACAATGGACAAAGCTCCTCTGATCTGCGCCGTGATATAGCCCAGTATAGAGGCGCCGCACACCCACTATGCTTCACAGATGAAGTAATGGATCATAAAATCCCTGAGGGATTCAAACCCGTAAACATCGAATCATACGATGGCACAACAGATCCCGCGGTTTGGATCGAGGATTATCTCCTTCATATCCACATGGCCCGCGGTGATGATCTACACGCCATCAAATACCTCCCACTCAAACTCAAGGGACCGGCCCGGCATTGGCTCAACAGCTTGCCAGCAGACTCAATCGGTTCTTGGGAGGACCTGGAAGCCGCATTCCTCGAAAACTTCCAGGGCACTTATGTGCGACCACCGGATGCCGATGACCTAAGCCACATAATTTAGCAGCCAGAGGAATCGGCCAGGCAATTCTGGACACGGTTCCTAACAAAGAAAAACCAGATAGTCGACTGTCCGGACGCTGAGGCCCTAGCAGCCTTCAAGCATAATATCCGCGATGAGTGGCTTGCACAGCACCTGGGACAGGAAAAGCCGAAATCTATGGCAGCCCTCACCACACTCATGACCCGCTTTTGCGCGGGAGAAGACAGCTGGCTAGCTCGCAGTAACAACTTAGCAAAGAACCCTGGTAATTCGGATACCAAGGACAAAAGTGGCAGGACACGCCGGAACAAGCAAAAGCACTGTGTTAACAGCGACAACAACGAGGATACGACAGTAAATGCCGGATTCAGAGGCTATAAATCCGCGGAAAAAGCCATTCAAAAAGAATACTCAGGGCCCGTCCAGTTTGGACCGAATACTAGATCGCTTGTGCCAGATACATGGCACCCCGAAAGGCCAGCAAATCACACCAACAGGGATTGTTGGGTGTTCAAACAGGCAGGCAAGTTAAGAGCCAAAAACAGAGACAAGGGGCTGCACAACGATGACGAGGAGGAGCCCAGGCCGCCGAACAGTAGTGGACAGAAGAGTTTTCCCCCACAAGTGCGGACGATGCACATGATATACGCAACCCACATTCCCAAGAGGGAGCGGAAGCGTGCGCTACGAGACGTATACGCGCTGGAGCCAGTCGCTCCAAAGTTCAACCCATGGTCCTCCTGCCCGATCACCTTTGATCGAAGGGACTATCCCACTAGCATCCGTCATGGCGGTTTTGCCGCATTGGTTCTTGACCCAATTATCGACGGATTTCATCTCACAAGAGTCCTCATGTACGGCGGCAGCAGCCTGAACCTGCTTTACCAGGATACAGTGCGGAAAATGGGCATCAATCCCTCGAGGATCAAGCCCACAAAAACTACCTTTAAAGATGTTATACCAGGTGTAGAGGCCAGCTGCACAGGCTCAGTAACACTTGAAGTGGTCTTCGGATCTCCGGATAATTTCCGAAGTGAAGAGTTAATCTTTGATATAGTCCCGTTTCGCAGTGGCTATCACGCCCTGCTCGGGCGAACCGCATTTGCAAAGTTCAATGCGGTGCCGCACTACGCATATCTCAAGCTCAAGATGCCAGGCCCTCGAGGAGTAATTACGGTCAACGGAAACACCGAGCGCTCCCTCCGAACGGAGGAACACACGGCGGCCCTCGCAGCAGAAGTACAAAGCAGCCTTTTTAGGCAATTCTCTAGTCCGGCCGTTAAAAAGCCAGACACTGCCAAGCGCGCCCGGAGTAACCTACAACAAGACCGCCTGGCACGTTCTGAGGGACAATAGCGAAATCAGTGCTTCGCGTACATAACCACGCTCTTGAAATACCATGGGCGCAGGGGAAGGGGCACAATAATGGCGAGCCCAAAATACGGCCTAAAACGTACTAGGGGCTGCCGAATTCTTCTTTTTTCTTACTTTCAGGACTCCATACTTAGGACGACCTGTTCGGCAATTCAACTGCCGCACGAACGATGCAAGATCCAGGGAAGCAGACAAGCCATGCCGCACTATGGAACTCCCAGGTGGTCTCTGTTACGAGCAGTATGCCTGTTTTGAATACAATTCCGCGGCCTGCCCCTGGCCAGGACATGTTAATCAGTCCAATATCTTTTGCTTATCGCACTATTTGTATCGTTCTGCTTTGATAGCAGCCTCTTTATAAACAATGCATCGCTTTTTGTCTATTTTTTGCATTATCCTTTTTCTATATGTTCATTAATGACATGTGGCACCCGTACACTGTGGTACGAAAAATACACCAGGGGCTTCAGAACCCCTTAATGTGGTGTAAGAAGTCCTAACAATTCATAAGTGTGGCACCCCGAACTTATAGCACTATATGCATCGGCTCCGAATCATGATTTGGGTCAATAGTTGGGTTTGCCCGGCTCCTATGTTTTGGTGCCTTACGTTCCGCTATATCGGCTAAGGTAGCACTAGGAGAACCACTGCGATTGTGCCCCAGTTGAGCTGGGCTGAGCACCTCAGTGGAGAAAGCTAAAACTGACTGTCATGATGAGGCGAGAGACCGGTCGCTGTTCGAGAGGTTTTTCGAGTCCCTAAAGACTTATGTCGCTTCGAGCGAGGAGCCGGCTTTGTCCGGCCAAGGCGTGGATAGCGCCCCGAACTCGGTCTTCCGAACTAGGGGCTTCGCCGAAATTTAAAATTATGAAGTTCTATGGCTAAGTGAGAGTGCTCAAGCATTATAGTCCGATTGCCTGGTTCGTTGTGCTGAGCGCCTCCCTTGAAGGACCCAAGCATGGGAAAAAGAGCGCTCAGGTTTATCCCGAACACCCCAGCACTAGTGTCATGGGGGCGGAAACCGACGACTGGCCATTTCTCAATTTTTTGATAAACGGCCGCACAGAAAATAATATTTTAAATTCAACAAGCATTGTTTAGCGCATATGAACAAGTTTTCAACGCACAGGATAAACACGAGCGAGTTCATTCAAAAATTACCTCCTTAGTACATTCATCCGCCACAAGGCGGGCACCCGCAAGAACATCCTTGTAATAGTTCTCGGGCTTGCGATGCTCCTTCCCCGGCGGCGGCCCGTCCCTCACAAGCTTCTCACCGTCCAGCTTACCCCAGTGCACCTTTGCACGGGCAAGGGCCCTACGGGCACCTTCGATGCAGACAGAGCGCTTGATTACCTGGAGCCTTGGACAGGCCTCCACCAGCCGCCGGACCAGCCCGAAGTAGCTCCCAGGCAGGGCCTCTCCAGGCCACAGCTGAACTATGAAGCCCTTCATGGCCTGTTCGGCCGCCTTGTGGAGCTCGACCAGCTGCTTCAGCTGGTCGCTCAAGGGCACAGGGTGTCCGGCCTCAGCATACTGAGACCAGAACACCTTTTCCGTCGAGCTGCCCTCTTCGGATCGGTAGAATGCGGCGGCATCGGATACGCTGCGCGGAAGATCTGCGAATGCCCCTGGAGAGCTCCGGATTCGGGTAAGTAACAAGTAGTTTACTTTTATATTTCTGCTTTGCATAAAGAATGCCTTACCCGCCGCTATCTTTTTCATCTCCTCCAACTCTTGGAGGGCCTTCTGGGCTTCGGCCTTGGCAGACTCGGCAGTCCTGACGGCCGCGGCGAGCTCGGACGCTCGCGTTTTAGAGTCAAGCTCCAAGCTCTCATGTTTTTTCATGAGAGCCTGAAGCTCTTGCTGCGCCTCGCCGACCTGCGCCTCAAATTTCTCTCGCTCGGTGCGCTCCGTGGCCGCTCTCTTCGCGGCCTCGGACAGCGCTTGCTTGAGGGTTGCCACCTCAGTCGTGGCCCTTACAATAAGTAGTACAATCCTGTTATTTTTTGCAATCGCGTCTTTTTATAGGCAATTTCTCTGTAAGGTATCTCTTACCTTCTTTCTCCTCGAGCTGCCGCTTGGCAAGGCCGAGCTCTTGCTCAGTCCGCTCGAGGCCCTGCTTCAGGGCACCCATCTCCGCAGTCAGTGCGGCGGTGGCTAGCAGCGAAGCCTGCATATGCATATTGACTCTTTTTTGTTAGGCTCCTACGAAATTTAATAGATCCTCAATTCAGCTTTTCTTTCCGAACGCCAAACAGAGCATCAGGGGCTACTGTCTATGCGGTAATATTTTTACATATTTTTACTTACGTCGAAGCCTGTTAGAAGGCTAGCGCAGGCTTCGGTCAATCCGCTTTTGGCGGACTGAACCTTCTGAATCACCGTACTCATGATAGTACGGTGCTCCTCGTCGATGGAGGCGCCCTTAAGCACCTCCAGTAGATTCCCCGGCGCCTCCGTTTGGACGGAGGACGCCGGCTCATTAGGCTTGCTCCTGTTGACAGGAGTTCGCCTGCCGCGGTCCGAAGCCGTTGAAGATTCCGGCGCGGTGTCCGGCTCAAAGCCAGACTTGAAGCCCTGGGGGGTTTTGTCCCCTTTACTCCTAGAGTCCGGGAGGTCGCCTTGCGGCTCCTCCAGGACCACCTCCTCCTGCCCCGGAACTTGTCGCGACGCCACTTCGGCGTCGTCCGCAGTGCGGGGGGAGACAGCGGGCGGAACTGAGTTCACGTCCGACGAATCCAGGGAGCCGCTCGACGACTCGTCGAGTCCGGCCCGGGGCGGGCTGCATAATTATGTTCGGCATTAGGGAAAGCTGTGCGACAAAGGAATATCATGAGTTACTCTGGTATCCGAATACTTAAGATTTCGCCGGACGCTTGGCCCTGTCGGCCACTCCTCGTCGTCCTCGTTGGCATTGGGGGAGTAGTCCGGCGGAGGGGTCTTCCTCCTCTTGGACCCTTCGGCCTCCCCTGTTGGGGCAGCCTTCCTTTTCTTTCCTCCCCCTGCTGGAGGGGGAGAGGTTTCTTCTTCCTCCTCCTCGTTCTCACGATAGGAGAATGTTTCGGACTCGTCGGATGACGAGTCCGACACCACCACATTACGGGCACTCTTTCGAGTCCCCGTGGCCTTCTTCTTCTTGGCCTTCTTCTCCGGCACCACATAAGGCGCCGGAGCCAGGAGCTTCGCTAGGAGAGCAGGGGCTGGGTCTTTGGGCAAGGGAGCCGGACAGTTAATCGGTCCGGACTTCGCCTGCCATGCATGTCAAAGGTGAGGGAGTTTAGATCCCGCATAGAGTCAAACTATGAAAAAACTTAACATCCTGTAAAAGGTGAGAATGGCTTACCTCGCTAGCGTTACGCTGCGAGCTGTATCCGCGGTCCTCGGAAGCGGATGCGGGAGCCTCGGCGCCCTTGGTTAGCACCTTCCAGACGTCTTCATACGTCGTGTCGAAGAACCTGTTGAGGGTTCGGTGCTGCGCCGAGTCGAACTCCCATAGATTAAAGACCCGTTGTTGACACGGGAGGATCCGACGAACGAGCATAACCTGGACTACATTGACAAGATTGATCGGCTTGTTCACCAGGGACTGGATGCATGTTTGCAGTCCGGTCACCTCTGTTTCATCACCCCACGACAGGCCCGTCTCTTTCTAGGACATAAGCCACGTTGGGGGTCCGGATCGGAACTCAGGGGCTGCGATCCATTTTGGATCGCGTGGCTCGGTGATGTAAAACCACCCGGATTGCCACCCCTTTAGGGTCTCCACAAAGGAGCCCTCGAGCCATAGGACGTTGGCCATCTTGCCCGCCGTGGCGCCGCCGCACTCCGCCTGGCTGCCGCGCACCACCTTGGGCTTGACGTTGAAGGTCTTGAGCCAGAGGCCGAAATGGGGGCGGATGCGGAGGAAAGCCTCGCACACGACGATAAATGTCGAGATGTTGAGGACGAAGTTCGGGGCCAGATCGTGGAAATCCAGGTCGTAGTAGAACATGAGCCCCCGGACAAATGGGTGGAGTGGAAAACCCAGTCCACGGAGGAAGTGGGGAAGGAAAACTACCCTCTCGTGGGGCCTTGGGGTGGGGAGAAGCTGCCCCTCCTCGGGAAGCCGGTGCGCGATGTCTTTGGACAAGTATCCGGCCTTCCTCAGCTTTTTGACATGGCCCTCCGTGACGGAGGAGACCATCCACTTGCCTCCCGCTCCGGACATTGCTGGAGAAGGTTGAGGTGGGAAGTGCGGGCTTGGGCGCTGGAGCTCGGGTGCGCAGAAGATGGATAGGCAAAGGAGGAAGAAGGCGTAGGTAAAAAAGGTGGATCCTTATCCCCTTATATGGGCAGATGCGGTTATGCGTCCCCACCAGCCTAGTAAAACTCGCTTGCCTCCCAAGCGTCGTGATAAATGGCGCGGTTGGGTTACCCACGTCCGTATTGATGAGAATCCCGTAAATGGGGGACACGATCTCTGCTTTGACAAGACGTGCCAAGGAAACCGCCTCGCAGAACGTGCTGTGGTGGAGAAGCGAAAACGATTCGAGTAAAAGACTTGGCCGTAGTGTGATGACGCACTGCGGAATACGTCAGCAGATTTGATTTGTGTTAATATTATTCTCTCTATGGCAATATGTGGAAACTTATTTTGCAGAGCCGTACACTACTCTTGGTGTTCACAATCTTTTATGAAGAACTTGGAGGAGGAACCCGCCTTGCAATGCCGAAGACAATCTGCGCGCCGGACTCGTCGTCATTGAAGCCTAGTTCAGGGGCTACTGAGGGAGTCCTGGATTAGGGGGTGTTCGGATAGCCGGAAAATACCTTCAGCCGGACTCCTGGACTATGAAGATACAAGATTGAAGACTTCGTCCCATGTCCGGATGGGACTTTCCTTGGCGTGGAAGGCAAGCTTGGCGATGCAGATATTCAAGATCTCCTACCATTGTAACCGACTTTGTGTAACCCTAACCCTATCCGGTGTCTATATAAACCGGAGGGTTCTAGTCCGTAGGACAACTTCATCATACAACAATCATACCATAGGCTAGCTTCTAGGGTTTAGCCTCCTTGATCTCGTGGTAGATCTACTCTTGTACTACCCATATCATCAATATTAATCAAGCAGGAGTAGGGTTTTACCTCCATCGAGAGGGCCCGAACCTGGGTAAACTTCGTGTCCCTTGTCTCCAGTTACCATCCGGCCTAGATGCACAGTTCGGGACCCCCTACCCGAGATCCGCTGGTTTTGACACCGACACCGCAGCTGTTGCTTCACCGATGATCGAAACCCGCCGCCACCCGTGCTCACCGCCAACGACGCTCCGGTGACCATTTGGTCCCGGGTGCGTGTGCACATAGCTTACCGCCCCGCGCTGAGCCTCGCTTGCACCCTGCAGCACCTCCCGCGCACATCATCGAGCTCCGGCCGCCGCTAACCTCGCCACCGCCGTCGCAACAGGCCATCCCCGACGGCCCCGCGGCCTCCCCTAGACGCGCATGGGCCTGGGCTTCCTCCTGGTGCCCTCGCCCGCCATCCCCGTGGCGTGCCGTGCGGGCTCCGCGGCGACTAATTGCCGGCAGTGCTGACATGGCAACTCCTTAGCCACTAATGACGCACTAACTAACCCCTAGAGCCACTGCCATGTGGGCCCCTGTACCTGTGTAGGTTAGTTTTACTTTCTCTTTAGATTAGTTGATAAGCAGTGGGACCCACCCGTCAGCATTGACTCTGCTGACGTGGCCGTTGACTAGGCCCACCTGTCAGCGACACTAACCAGTCATGTGTCACTGACGTGTGGACCCCACACGTCAGGTTTGACCTGGACTAGCACCGTTGACCCGCTGACATCATGATGATGTCATGCTGACGCAGTAAATGATTTCTGTATTTAAAATAATTTAGAAATTCCAGAAAATAGTTAAAACTTGTAAAAATCATAGAAAATAATCTATAACTCCAAATGAAATAATTCATATATGAAAAATGATCTGAAAAATCCAATCTATCCATCTGTACTGGTTTCATGCATGTTTAAGTAACTTAACCTTGCTGTTTTGATCAAAACATGATAATGCACTTTATAAGTTCTTAGTTTGAATTTGAATTTGAACCTTTGGTTCAAAATGACTCAAACCCATCTGGTTGCAGTTGCGTTAGCCCAACACACTCATTCTGCCATGTCATGATCATGCATCATATTGTGCATTGCATTGATTGTGTTCTTTCTGTGTTTGCCGATGGCTGTTCCCCCTCGGTAGACTATCTTCTGACCCTCTCTAATGTTATTTTTTGCTGCAAAGACTCTGATGACCTCAACGGACACGGGTATAATATCTTAACCATGTGCGATACAAGTGCGTTGTGAATCACCACGCCTACAAAAGCGCGAGCAAATTAAGGTGGAGGTACTGGCTCAACCGTGTGCGATGCAAGTGCGCTGTAAAATCACCACGACCGCGCAAGCGCGAGCAAAGGGTGGAGGTACTGGCTTAACCGTGTGTGATGCAAGTGCGTTGTAAAACCACCACCTGTGCAAGCTAAAGGCGGGTAAGTTTGTTTGGAAATTAAGAGGAACCGTGTGCGATAGACCAGCTAGCTAGAAATATAAAAACAAACTACCCACCTTGAGCGTTGCAAAATCGGCGGTTCCACACCACTTTTCCTTATTATCATACATGCATATTGTTATTGGACCGTGCGCGATCTTGGGCACTCCCTCCCCGCATCAATTCCTTTACCCAAATTTTAGTAGCCGTCGTACTTCAACCGTCGCCCACACTCCTCCAGCACCGACCTCATAGTAAAATTGCAGTAGCCGAGGCATTTGAACCGTCACCCTCCCTCTTCCACCACCATCTCCACCCACCATTACTAAAACTTTCAGTAGCCATGGCGTATCCTCAAACACCCCCTCCACAGTCCCCTACCCGCCCCTCCCCCCTCGAATCCTAGCTCTGCCGCCAACCCCTGTCGGTCTGCCCGTTCCTCCTAGCTTAGATAATAATGTTCAGGTTACCCAGCGATTCCCATAGCGCCGCCCCACTCCCCTGAGTTTTTAGATGAGGCCTGCAGTGTCCCTCTCTACCAGATCCACATCCCCTGCTCCAGAATGTCGCAACCTAAGATCGACCACGTATCTCGGGGAGCCCGACGAGCGTTCAACCAAGAAGAGGTTTATCATGGCCTCTCCGATGGATGTTGGCAAGGTGGCCGTCGTTCGCCCCGACCTGTCGATCCCGAAGCAACACGTCACCGCAGAAGGTGGCGAAGACGTTGACTACGTTGCCATGCCGAAGGCTTCATGTCAGCGGGCTAGCGTATTACTGTATCTCGGGAAAGCTGGCTACGACATCAAGCTCGTCCACAACGACGGCTTCACGTGGGCCATGTCACAGGTTAAGTGGTTCATCCCCAACCCCTCTGGTTCAACTGCAATCGATCTCTTCGACGGCCCTATTACTGATCTCCTCCGCCAAGCGGTCAAGGATTTGCGAGCTTCATATGCCATCGAGCCCATGTTTCATTTCTGAAGAACACATTCTACGACGACGGCTTGGGATCCTCAATTGCCAAGTAAGATCTCATCGACCACAACCACAAGGAGGGCACTCACAAAGGTTCTTCCAAGGTCAAACAGTCCATCTGTGACATCAGAGAGCACACCATGGGTATGTGCTCTTCCAACTTGAAGGATCCCGTCCATGAAATGTGAGGCAACATTCTATCAGCAAATCTTACCTTTTCTAGCTTGCCAACCCATACCCTTTGTTGCAGTATGTAAGTGCATCTAGAGCCCCTTAGTGAATTTTTGGTGTATTGAAGACTTATAGGTTAAGGGACTAATGTGTTTATGAGTGTACACAGGTCTATAAGTCTATGAGGAGTTTGATATTTACAGAGAAAGTCGACCCCTGAAAATGAAGTTCTTCGACTGAAGACTTTGGAATTCTGAAGACTTTCTGAAGACTTTGAAAGCGAAGAAATTGGTGTGACCTTGAAGACTTGGTATTCATTCGAGGAACATGAAGCGTGAAGACTTTTGTTTTCATAGTTTCATTTTCTCTTTCTTGAGTCATAGGAAACACCGTACTGTTAAAGGGGATCGAGGAAATACTAAGGAAAATTTTTCATGTGATGCTCAACTCAAAATCCTACACCTACCAATCCCTTCGAGTGAAGCCATTGGAAATCTCATACAGTTCAGTCAATTTCTATAGTGACAGAGACGAAGTTCTTCTGGTCACTCAGGAATTTGTTCTGACTGAGGAGTTAGAAGAATTCGCCAGTGCGGATTGCCTACACAGTGAGGAACATGATAGCCCTGAGGAATTTGAACCTCAAATTTCCGACCGTTGCTGTGCTACGCGCCAGCTGTCCCAAAATATCTTATCCACCTAATGGTCATATCATTGAAGGGCATTTATGTCTTATCATGTCGGGCTGCTCCCTAGGCTATAAATAGCCGCCCCTACAACCACTAGCTGGTTGGCTGCTCTGAGAGAAACTGACACTTGTCATTTGAGAGCATCCCATCCTCCGAGGACTTTGAGCAAAAATCATCAAGTGAGGAAAACCCAAACCCAAACACCTACAAACCCCAAGTGATTGAGCATCACTAAAGAGATTGATCCTGCGTGGATCCGACGCTTGTTACCTTTGAAGATTGTGCTTCTTCCAGACGGTTAGCCGTCATGGTCTAGAGCATCCAAGAGGAATTGTGGATCGCCGAGTGACCGAGTTTGTGAAGGTTCGGAAGTCACCTAAAGACTTACACGAGTGATTGGGCGAGGTCTATGGGACCTTAGCTCAAGGAGAACACGGTGAGGACTATGTGTCCGGGACTGTGTGTCCTTAGGTTTAAATACCTAGACGCTCCAACCAGATGTACAACTGAGACATCAGTTGGAACAGGTCTACCAAATCATTGTCTTCACCAAGCCTACTAGTTTTATTTCCTCAACTCTTTCATTTCCTCATTACTGTGTTGTGTGCTTGTCATCTATGTGTTTGAAGACTTTGACTAAAGACTTTCTCAATTTCCTTAGTTCAATTTCTTCAGTATGTTTGTCTTCATCCTGTGTTATCCTGTGTTTACGCTTTCACTACTATGTGCTTGTCTTCATTTCATCATGATGACTATGCTTGTCTTTTGTTATGTTTACTTTTGAGTACTTATTCCGCTGCAAGTAGTTCTTCGCTAAGGAATTTCCTCACCTGCAAATTCCTCAGTGAAGAATTCATAAAAATCGTCTATTCACCCCCTCTAGTCGATATAACGCACTTTGAATTGGTATCAGAGCGAGGTACTCCCTTGTTTTGTGTGATTTTGGTTTAACTTCCTAGAGTTTATTTATGTCGATCACAGGTATGATCAAGGTCTCTGCTGGGTGTCCTACCTTCGATGGGATGGACTACCCCTACTGGAAGAATAAGATGCGAATGCATCTTGAGGCAATTGATAACGATCTCTGGTATGTTGTGGAAAATGGTGTTCCCTCAGTCACACCTTCTCTGAATGCTGCTGATGTGAAGAGATTCAAGCAACTCGATTCTCAAGCGAAGAATATCATCTGTGGCCATTTGAGCAAAGGACAGTATGGAAGAGTGAGTGCTTTGGAAACTGCTAAGCTTATCTAGGATAGGCTGTCCAAGGTGAATGAAGGAGTCTCAACATAGCGTGACTCTCGAGTTGATGTTCTTCGCAATCTCTTCAACCGCTTCAAAAGACTCGACAATGAAAATGTTCAACAAACCTTCGATCGCCTCACTGACATCTCAAATGAGCTTCAAGCACTTGGTGCCGCTGACAACACCGACCATGAGGTGGTGAAGAAATTGCCGAGATCGCTTGATTCCTCATTTGATACTCTGGCATTGATGATACAAGAACATGCTATTTACAAGTCACTTGATCCTGTTGATATCCTCGAGAGGCTAAATACTCATGAGTTCCAGCTTGCTGAAAAGAGAGATCTCTATGGTTCGAGCTATGGCAGATTACGTGCACTGAAGGCCAAGGCAGTATCTGAGTCCGAAGATGAAGACTCTGGTAGCAGCCTTGGTGATCCTGAAGAACTAAGCCATGAGCTAGCACTGCTCGTGAAGAACTTCCAGAAGTTCTCAAGACGTGGTCGCTTTGGAAGACCCTCAAGGAGCAACGATTCCTTATCCAGTGACTACAAGAAGAGGCTTTGTCACAAATGCAAGAAACCTAGACATTACGTTCAAGATTGTCCTCAGTGGGAAAAGGAAACAAAGAAGAAGAAATACAAGGATTACAGTTCTGATGATTCGAAGAAAAAGAAGAAATCCTGAAAATCTTCATCATCAAAATCCTCAAAGTCTTCATCTCACAAGAAGAGCAGCTCCAAGAAGGCTCGGGCATTCATTGGCAAGGAATTGGACTCTAAGGCTAAATCTGAAGAAAATGAGGAAGAGGAGGAATCGGAGGAGTCCGAATTCGGTGTGGCGAGCCTAGCCCTCGCTATTGCATTCGTCAACAAGTCTATCTTCAACATTGAAGAAAATGACCTCACCAACAAGGCTGATGAAGGCAATGATGACTATGCTCCCACCTATTGCTTCATGGCAAAGGGTGCCAAGGTACTCAAATATACCTCCTCTGAATCAAGTGAGAATGAATCTAATGAAAACCTCAAGCCTAGCTATTCTAAACTTGCTAAGATTGCTGTAAAACAACAAAGGGCTTTTGAAAAGGTTCAAAACATGCTAGACAAAAGTGATGATATGTTGGGTGAAGAATTGGATCGCACTAAAACCTTGACTGAAAATCTTCAGAGACTTCAGACTAGGTTTGACAACCTTCAAGGTCATCATAACACTCTCTTATCTGATCATGAGAAGCTTTCTTATGAATTTCTTCAAAGAAAGCAAGATCTTGAGAATCTAAGAGTGAGTTATGAAGATCTTCAGAAGGAGCGCGATTCATTACTTGCTCAACAAATCAGTGCTGCTCAGGAAGAATTTGTTCCTCCATGTTTGAAATGCATTGAACGTGAATCTGCTAATTCTTCACTTGAATGTTCAAATGCTTCTAATGCTACAAATTCTTCACCTGCCTCTGCTATCACTAATTCCTCATCTGAGGACATTGCTAGTATCACTGACGATGCAGGGCTGAAGGAATTGTACATGACAGGCATGTACAAAAGCCTCAAAGGGCATCAGACTCTTTGTGATGTGCTTAAAAAGCAAATCCTCAACAGGAACCCTAGGAAAGAGGGTATTGCCTTTGAGAGGAAACTCAATGCTGATGGTACATATTGGAAGCCTGAGAAGTACCCCAAAACCTCATGGGTTGCTGCAAAGGGACTACCAGTTCATCCATCTGATCTATCTGGCTTTACATGTGAATCTCTTCATTCTTCTGATGAGTCATTTGACTCCAACTATAAATTGTTCAAAAATCAGAATGGTGAAGTATTTGCTAGATATGTTGGCACTAACTACAAGAACGGTTCCCCTATGAAGAAAATCTGGTTTCCCAAAAGGTGCCTTGAAAGTCTTCAGGTGAATGTCCTCATGACACCACCTATGAAGAATAGGAACCCCAGATCAAATTCTTCATATGGACCAAATTCTTCATATGGATCCAAGTCCTCATACGGACCAAATTCCTCACGTTGATCAAATTCCTCAAAAGGATCAAAGTCCTCATATGAAAATCATCATGCTAACAACTCTGTTTCACAGGGAAGAGCTAAGGGCTATGAATATGAGCATTATTCTTCTATCATTATGTTCATAATTCCTCGAAGAATTTCTTTGCTTATTCATATGGTTACCCTAACTCCTCTTATGTGAAACGAAATGGGCTGGCTTCTATGCCACCTTTCTCATATGGAGCTCGCAGAGTGATGAACTCTTTGCCACCCCTTCAGATGTGGGTGGTGAAGAAAAAGAACTAATCTCTTCTGCATGGTCAGGTCTCCAGACGTGCGTAAACGTCTGAAGAATTTGCTGGAGACCTGAAAGGTGCCTGAAAGGACGCAGGCTAATCTTGAAGAAATGAACTTTCATTTCTCACGTCCTCATAATGTTTTATCTATCCATTGTTTGATGAAATTGATCTGATGAATTGATGTCATATTCTTCACTGATGAGGTATATGTAGTTCGTAAGCTGCACTAATTCATCTGCAGGATGGTCAACCCAAAGCCACTGAGTGGGTCCTCGATAGTGGATGTACAAATCACATGACTGGTGACAAGAACCTATTGATGGATGCTCCCTTATCACCATCGCATCTGAAGCATATCATCTTCGCTGACAAAGGCAAAAGTCAGGTATTGGGTCTAGGTAAGGTTGCGATCACAAAGGATCGACACATGGACAAAGTCATGCTTGTCGAGTCCTTAGGATACAACCTCATGTTTGTCTCAATGCTTTGCGATCTCGATATGGTTGTTGTCTTTGGCAAGTATCGTTGTGTTGTGGTTATGGAGGCTGACAATTCCAAAGTCTTCGAAGGCTTTAGGAGAGGAGACTTGTATATTGTTGATTTCTCTACAGGACCGCAACCAGCCGTGTGCCTACTTGCAAAAGCTTCAGAAGGCTGGCTATGGCATCGGCGACTTGGTCACGCAGGCATGAGGAATTTGCACACACTTGCGAAGAAGAAGCATGTCATTGGCATTGAGAATGTCAAATTCCTCAAGGATCACTTATGCGGAGCCTGTGAAGCTGGAAAGATGACCAAGGCTAAACATCCAACGAAGACCATCATGACCACTACTCGACCATTTGAATTGCTTCATATGGATCTGTTCGGTCCTAACCATTATTCTGCAGTTTCAAATGATGCATCTCAATATGGCTTTGTTATTGTTGATGATTACTCTCGATACACATGGGTACACATTGTTACTTACAAACATGAAGTGCAGGAAGTCTTCAAACAATTTTCCTCAAGGGCTTCAACCAACTTTGGTGTGAAGATCAAGCACATCAGAAGTGACAATGGAACTGAGTTCAAGAATTCTGGTCTTGGTGACTATCTTGATGAACTTGGTATTACTCATGAGTTATCTGCTCCTTATACTCCTCAGCAGAATGGCGTCGTGGAGCGCAAGAACATGAATCTTGCTGAGATGGCTCACACTATGCTTGATGAATACAAAATGCCTCGTCATTTCTGGATTGATGCAATTGATACTGCGTGCCACATCATCAACAGAGTATATCTTCACAAATTCTTCAAGAAGACTGCCTATGAACTCCTCACTGACAAGAAACCCAATGTGAGTTATTTCAAAGTCTTCGGTGCTAAATGCTGGATTAGAGATCCTCATCACAACTCAAAATTTGCACCGAAAGCACATGAAGGTTTCATGCTTGGTTACGGAAAGGACTCGCACACCTACAGAGTCTTCAAAAACGTTCTTCACATGGTTGTTGAAACTGTAGATGTGCGGTTCGATGAAACTAATGGCTCGCAAAGAGAGCACCTACCTTCTATGATAGATGAACCAACACTTGAGGAATCTATCAAGTTCAAGGCTACCGAGGATGTCATTCCTACCGAAGAATCTGGTGAAGAATTCATTCCAGAACGTGAAGAACGTCGAGCTAATGCACCTGAAGAAAATGCTGAACAAAATGGTGCTGAAGAAAATGCTGATCAAATTCCTCGACGACAACCAACTCATCCTCGCGTTGCAAAATAAGTGCAAGTTGAAAAGATCATCGATGACATTGAAGCACTAGGTCCTCTCACATGCTCAAAAGCCTCAATTTTTGTGGGCACTATGCTTTTGTCTCTATCACAGAGCCCAGTAAGGTAGATGAAGCATTTCTGGAGCCTGAGTGGATTCAGGCCATGCAAGAAGAATTACATCAGTTCGAGCTCAACAACGTCTGGGAACTGGTCAAACGTCCAGATCCTCGCAAGCACAATATCATTGGCACAAAGTGGATCTACCGCAACAAGCAAGATGAAAATGGCCTTGTGGTGAGGAATAAGGCACGGCTTGTAGCTCAAGGCTACACACAGGTTGAAGGAATTGATTTCGATGAAACTTTTGCACCTGTTGCTAGACTTGAGGCTATTCGCATATTACTTGCTTATGCTAACCATCATGATATCACTTTATATCAAATGGATGTGAAACGTGCATTCTCAATGGTAAGATTGAGGAAGAAGTATATGTTGCTCAACCCCCAGGTTTTGAAGATCCAAAGAATCCTGACAAAGTCTTCAGACTCAACAAGGCCCTCTATGGCCTCAAGCAGGCCCCTCGGGCGTGGTATGATCCTTTGAAGGAATTCCTCATGAAGAAAGGCTTCAAAACCGGTTCACTCGACCCTACTATTTTCACTAAGTCTTATGATGGTGAACTGTTTGTCTGCCAAATATATGCTGATGATATTATCTTTGGCTGTACTGACCAACGTTATAGTGATGAATTTGCCTATATGATGAGTGAAGAATATCAAATGTCTATGATGGGAGAATTGAAATTCTTCTTAGGTCTTCAAATTTGTCAACAACGCAATGGCATATTCATATCTCAAGAGAAATACCTCAAGGATGTACTGACGAAATTTGGCATGCAAGATTGCAAAGGCGTCAAAATTCCTATGCCCACAAATGGCCATCTGTGCACTGATGAAAATGGTATTGACTTTGATCATAAGGTATACCGCTCCATGATTGGTTATTTATTGTACTTATGTGCATCTAGGCCAGATATAATGCTTAGTGTTTGCATGTGTGCCCGATTTCAAGCTACATCGAAGGAATCACACCATAAGGTTGTGAAGCATATTCTTCGATATCTAGCTCACACACCAACACTTGGATTATGGTACCCCTAGGGCTCGGCTTTTGATCTAATTGGATATTCTGACTCTGACTATGCTGGTGATCGTGTGGACCGTAAGTCAACATCTGGCACATGTCATTTCCTAAGACGATCTTTGGTCTGTTGGTCCTCGAAGAAACAGAACTGCGTATCACTGTCTACTGCTGAAGCTGAGTACATTGCTACTGGTTCTTGCTGTGCTCAACTGCTATGGATGAAGCAAACTCTCAAGGACTAAGGCATCAACGTGAAGAATGTGCCTCTCCTCTGTGACAATGAGAGTGCCATCAAGATTGCTCAACCCAGTTCAGCACTCGAAGACAAAGCACATTCAGATTCATCATCATTTTCTTCATGATCATGTGTTGAAGGGCGACATTTCTATTGAGCATGTGAAGACTGAAGAACAGCTAGCCGATATCTTCACAAAGCCCTTGGATGAGAAGAGATTTAGCAAGTTTCGGTGTGAGCTAAATATCCTAGAATCTTCGAATGTTCTCTAAAAAGGACACTCATCCTAACACTTATGCCAAATTGATGACTTAGATGTGCAACACATGAAGACACATTTTTCTTCAATCAATGAAGAATAATACTCTAAGTGTGAAGAAATTAACAAAGAATTTGATTCTCAAAACCCTACGACAATTGTACGCGGTGTCTGAGATCATCATTCTTACATGGTGGGTCACGCCACCACCAAAGTTGAAATTCTTCAATTTGAGTTTTTCCTCAGTTTCTTGAAATTCCTCAGTTGTTCATATTCTTCAACTTTGCATTGTCTTCACTGTTTCCGTCGTTTTCTTCATCGGCTATATATATATATATATATTATATATATGTTATATATATATATTATATTATATATATATATATGTGTGTGTGTGTGTGAGTTTATGTCCTCTACAACATTCACTTATTGCTAATTCTTCAAGTTGGGTTTTCTACTAAGTGAATGTGATCGGACCCTTCCCCCTCTATGCTAAACTCAACCCAATCTATTCAAAAATTCTTCATGTGCGTTCTATTTGAAACTCGTTCAAAATCTTCACTTTGTCCTTGTCAGCTGAAGAATTTGCGAACGGAACATTTAAACTTATCTTATCCAAATTTTCGGCTTTGCCGCTCAAACCATTCCGCATCCCATGATATACTTATCTATTCACCCACGATCTAATACGATCTCCACTTCTCAGTACGTGGGTGACACATGTCATGCGAATGAGAAGGGTCAGGGGCACATTCGTCCAAATTCTTTGGACGAACAGTTTTTCACCGTGGCTATAAATACCCCCTCCCCTTCCTCACTTCCTTTACTCTGCTCGACCTCCTTCTCCTGCTCGAGCTTCTGAAACCCTAGCGCCGCCGCTACTTCATCGTCGCCGATGAGGAAGAGCTTCACTGCCTCGACCTCATCGTCGTCGTACTCGCGCCGACTGCGAAAATCTTCACTCCGCCACCGCCGTAGCCCTCTTCCTCCGTCGAGTTAGGGCATGGAAGATCTGCACAGACGAACTTCACTTCTCCACCTTACAGTTCGTCGTGTTCTTCGTTCAGGGTAATTAAAAGTTACATTTACTGCCCTCTTTGATTCAAATGATTTATACAAAATCTTCAAAGGTGTTTTTCTTCAAATCTTCACACACTAAACACCTCACAAGTCATCTATTCTTGATTCATTTCTCTAAGCTGCAAATTTCTCTTCAAGATTCCTCAATTGTGCGTATTTCTGATCTGTACAACTCTGGAACCTAAGACTAAGAACCTTAGTGAAATTCTTCAAGACTCGTCTGGTCAAATTCCTCAAACTTGTTCTTTTTGAAAAATCTTCTGAGAACGCATATGACCTCTCCAAATTCCTCGCAACTATACTCGGTTCACAGGTACTCATGTTTGCTGCTGAATCACTAGGTTCTCATCAACTTAACTCATTTGCACCGTTCCTCGAAGAAAAGTTGCATACTTCTTCAGAGAATTCGATTGTTCAAAATCCTCAACTGAAGAAAATGGCAGAAGGTAAGAAGCCACAGAAAGGAGGAAAGAAGATAGAGGTCAACACAGCATTTGAAATCCCTAATGGCATCTATGCTGGGTACTGCACACCTGCTGAGGAAGATAAAAATCAGCGTAAGGTGCGCATTTAGAAGATAGAGAGGAGATGGGCTAGAGAGTGGAGGGAGTATAGATATGTTACTCCCAAATACATAAAGAAATTCGTTGTTACCCCTCCATGCTCAGGACCTCCATTGGCACCTGGCCAAGAAGCGGAACCCACCAGCATCAAGCACGGTGAGGACTTTCCTGAAGAATGGGCCAAGTGCCAGGCCAAATTGGCCAAACAGGCAAAAGAAGCAGTGAGGAAATTCAATGAAGACTCTGCTGCTGCTGCTGCCTCTCAGGCCTCTGTCAAGCCAAAGAAATCTATGGCAAAGAAGCCTGCGCGTAAGCGAAGTGCTTCACCTTCAGTGCCCTCAAGGCCAAGTTCCTCAGCAATGCCCTCACGGCCAGAATCTTCAAAACCCTCAAGGCCAATTCCTCACGCTGTTCCTGCTCCTCCAAAATCCTTAGCTCCTCCAAAGTCCTCAGCTGCTCCGACAAAGTCCTCAGCACCTGTGCATCTTGCCACGTGCCAAAGGACTACATGCATCTCTATTGCCTCAGGAGCTTCAGCAGTTCCTCAGCTGCACCCAATTCTTCAACGGGACCTTCTCTGCTGAAGACAAAGGCCACTGCTAGACGAGGTCCTCGCCCTAGTCCTTAGAAGAAGGAGGTCGCCTTCCAAGTGCAGTCTGAAGAAGACGAAGCTGATGATGAAGAGCTTGCTGAGATCATCAGAGATAGGCAAGTCAGGGCCGCTAGAGCCAAAGGCACAAATGTGCCACTTCTTTTGGATCCAAGGTTGATCCTCGACTATATTGATCTCTGGCACAAGGACCCAAACACTCCTATGCCTGATTTCAAGTTGACTCCTAGCCAAAGTCACATGCTGACTCATTTCATCCAAGAAGAAAAATGGAAACATGAGAAGGCCAGGCAGATCAAGAAAGCGCATTATAAGAAGGAGAAATTTCTGAAGAACAACGTTTTCACTATGACAACTGATGAACTTGTAAAGATCCAGTCTGAAATCAAAGTCCTCAGCGATGATTTCAATGCTTACTATGCTGATTGGCAAGGAGCCAAGGTCAGGTTTGTTAAACTGACTGAGAAGTTCACCTCCAATGTTGCAGCTCCATCGCAATAGGAAATTCCTCACGCTGAAGCCTCTGCTCAGCTAACTGAAGAACATGCCAGCACCGCTGATGATTTTCAGGCTACTGAAGAAAATGTGAGTTCTAGGGCTGATGACTGCATTCCAGCCGCTGAAGAAATTGACAGGGCATCCACTAGTGGTGCGCCTGAAGAAAATGAAGAGGTCAGGGCAAATACAACAGTTGTGCCTGAAGAAAATCAATCAGATTCCTCTGCTCCTCCTGCGCGTACACCAACTCCGATCCTTCCATCTGCATCAGATGTGCAGAAGACCAAGGCTGCAGAGCGTGCAATTGTGAAGAAAAGGAAAGCATCAGCTACTTTAGATTCTTCATCTCCAAAGAAAATGAAGTCTATGACAAGTTCGTTTGCAAATCCCATTGATGCTATTCCTATCTCAACCATGCCATCAAAGGACCTTGTTCCTTTTGATGAAGAATATGTGATCCCTAGCGAATCTGATGAAGAAAATCCTTCTGCTCCTTCGTCAGAGCAGATGGATGAAGAAATTGAAGCGGGTCAAATCCCTTCAACACTAGTTGTTTCCTCGCCTATGCCTCAGTTCACAGCTGAAGAGGCTGGCGTTGAAGAAATGGAAGATGAAGATGTGGACATTAGCTGCACCACACCAGTGATGAATGATGACTTTTGGGAAAGTCAGCATCCCAACTCTCCACTGTTCACACCTTTACAGCAAATACCTCAGTCCCCTACACAAACTGTTCAAATGGGCTCTGAAGAAACTCACCCCACTTTGTCTGTACGTGAAGAAATTCCAGCCACTAGTGCTGAAGAAACTGCTGTTGTTGAACATCTGAAGACGCAGACTGCCACTGAAGAGGAACCATAAATTCCTCAGCCTGAAGAACCTGTGATAGTGATTCCTGAGGTTGTGATGCAAATCACTAACACTCCTCTGCCCAAGCCAAAGGATCCATTCTCAAGGAAGGAAAAATTCAAGGCTGAAGATTTCTTCGGCGAGCACGTATTCTTCACAGACTACAACCCCTATGACTCTGCTCGCATAAGGAAGAGGCATTTCTGGACGGCCAGCCAGGCTAATTTCTATTCCTCAGTGCTGTTCAACAAAGACAAAGTCTTCAATCATGAGCATATTCCTCATGTGGATATGGAATCTCTGTCGTGCTTTGTGCCAGTCCTCAGTGTTCTTCACGACGCTGGACTGTTAAATTTCTGCACTGATATATGTGATTGGAATGAAGAACTCATTCTTCAATTTTATGCGACGCTACACATCACAGGAGATTCTGAAGATATGAATTCATGGGTGCTAGACTGGATGTCTGAAAACACTCACTACACGGCACCAGCTACTGAATTGCTTCGTGCTTTACCACTCAGTCCTCCCCTTGAAGCTGCTCGTTGTGTCTATAGTGAACCTGAGCTTACAAATCACTACATGCAAGTTCTGATGAAGCCATTGAAGCCAGGTCAGGCCCCACGAACCAAATTCCTTGTGAAGGAATTACTATATGTGCCTCAGACTGTCTATCGCATTCTGACGAAGACATTGAGTCCTATCAAGGGCCACGACTCGAATGACGAAGAAGTCGTTGGCATCATGAAGAATCTGCTCTTCAATATCATTCATGGTGTTCCCGTCAACTTCCATGATTTCTTCATGAGGACTCAGGCCAATATCGCTATGTCACCATTTGAGCTGAAGCCTTATGCAACTTGGGTTATGAGATTCATCAGAACAAGGTCTTCACTCAACTATAAAGCTGTTACACTAAACCATTGCAGCTACTTTCCCCCAATTGAAGTCCTCAAGCGGACCTATTCCTCAACTGATGAAAAGGGCAAGGCACCAGCTGTTATAGATGAAGGCATTCGTCCATTGGATGGTCAATTCCGCAAGGCTG
This sequence comes from Aegilops umbellulata, assembly GCA_032464435.1. Taxonomy (NCBI): domain Eukaryota; kingdom Viridiplantae; phylum Streptophyta; class Magnoliopsida; order Poales; family Poaceae; genus Aegilops; species Aegilops umbellulata. Next base: position 320,539,368 of record CP136057.1, on the reverse strand, counting down.
CATCCTACTCAACCAATGACGACTCTGCCACCCATGACTCTGCCGCCGACACAACCAAGCAAAATCCTCAAGGCACAACACCCAGGGTGATGACTGATCGTGAGCTTCTCCTCAGTCTTCATCAGAAGGTTGATCGCAATCATAAATGGGTCAAGCGCCAGTTTGGTTCTATTCTTCATAACATGACCTCTACCCACAATGTAGTAAAGAAAAATCAATACTACCTCCATGAAACCTTCAACCATACCTGGGCTATTCTGTCTCATGTCTATAGCGAAGAAGATCTGAAGGAAATGGGTCTCAAGGAAGACTTTGACTGGTCTGCACCTCCACGCACCGAAGAAATACAAGAAGGTTAAAGTTCCTTCCTTGGTGGCTAGCTTCTATTCTTCATCACGTGACACCGACGAGCATGAAGACTTGGATGACACTGCGGCCGGCCCAACATCAACACATGACCCCAACAACGCTGGCGCTCCTTCATCAACTTGATAATCTTCAGGGGCGTTAGTCCTCATTTTCGATCCTTTTGGTCATTCGATGACAAAGGGGGAGAAATTTGAGTTAGTCTTCAAGCGGGTCTATCTTATGGGCATTTTTTTCTAAGTTACAACTCTCGTTCTTCTGATGACTTTGCTGGATCGAGTTGTAAAGTTAAACTCTACGGTGACCTGATACTTTTGCTGAGTTCCCTACATGCTTATTCCTCGCTAATGTTAATGCACGAATGTTGAATTACATCAGTCACCATATTTCATCATGCATTTCAAATTCTTCATATTATATGTCAAATGCGTGTATGAATTACAAGATATAGGGGGAGATCTCCATGATTCAACTCTTCAAGTGTGCATTGCTTCAAAAGCAAATTCCTCACTATGCACATCTTCAGGGGGAGTTCTTCTATATCTTGCAATCAAATTCCTCAATATCAGTATTTACACTTCATATATTTATCCCCGTTGAAAACTTAACCTATATTGTCATCAATCACCAAAAAGGGGGAGATTGTAAGTGCATCTAGTGCTCCTTAGTGATTTTGGTGTATTGAAGACTTATAGGTTAAGGGATTAATGTGTTTATGAGTGTACACAGGTCTATAAGTCTATGAGGAGTTTCATATTTACACAGAAAGTCGACCCCTAAAAATGAAGTTCTTCGACTGAAGACTTTGGAATTCTGAAGACTTTCTGAAGACTTTGAAAGCGAAGAAATTGGTGTGACCTTGAAGACTTGGTATTCATTCGAGGAACATGAAGCGTGAAGAATTTTGTTTTCGTAGTTTCATTTTCTCTTTCTTGAGTCATAGGAAACACCGTACTGTTAAAGGGGGTCGAGGAAATACTAAGGAAAAATTTCCATGTGATGCTCAACTCAAAATCCTACACCTACCAATCCCTTCGAGTGAAGCCATTGGAAATCTCATACAGTTCAATCAATTTCTTCAGTGACAGAGACGAAGTTCTTCTGGTCACTGAGGAATTTGTTCTGACTGAGGAGTTAGGAATTCGCCAGTGCGGATTGCCTACATAGTGAGGAACATGATTGCCCTGAGGAATTTGAACCTCAAATTTCCGACCATTGCTGTGCTACGCGCCAGCTGTCCCAAAATATCTTATCCACCTAACGGTCATATCATTGAAGGGCATTTATGTCTTATCATGTCGGGCTGCTCCCTAGGCTATAAATAGCCGCCCCTACAACCACTAGCTGGTTGGCTGCTCTGAGAGAAACTAGCACTTGTCATTTGAGAGCATCCCATCCTCCGAGGACTTTGAGCGAAAATCATCAAGTGAGGAAAACCCAAACCCAAACACCTACAAACCCAAAGTGATTGAGCATCACTGAAGAGATTGATCCTGCATGGATCCGACGCTTGTTACCTTTGAAGACTGTGCTTCTTGCAGACGGTTAGGCGTCATGGTCTAGAGCATCCAAGAGGAATTGTGGATCGTTGAGTGACCGAGTTTGTGAAGGTTCGGAAGTCACCTGCTTACCACGGGTGATTGGGCGAGGTATGTCTGACCTTAGCTCAAGGAGAATACGGTGAGGACTGTGTGTCCTCAGGTTTAAATACCTAGCCCCTCCAACCAGATGTACAACTGAGACAACAGTTGGAACTGGTCTACCAAATCATTGTCTTCACCAAGCCTACTGGTTCTATTTCCACAACTCTTTCATTTCCTCATTACTGTGTTGCGTGCTTTTCATCTATGTGTTTGAAGACTTTGACTGAAGACTTTCTCAATTTCCTCAGTTCAATTTCTTCAGTCTGTTTGTCTTCATCCTGTGTTATCCTGTGTTTACGCTTTCAGTACTCTATGCTTGTCTTCATATCATCATGATGACTATGCTTGTCTTCTGTTATGTTTACTTTTGAGTACTTATTCAGCTGCAAGTAGTTCTTCGCTAAGGAATTTCCTCACCCGCAAATTCCTCAGTGAAGAATTCATAAAAATCGCCTATCCACCCCCCCTCTAGTCGATATAACGCACTTTCACAGTAGCATTTGTCGTGCGGTGCTTTAACTGTACCATGTTTAATTATTTCAGTTATGCAAAAATGTATTGTCCAATAGGGCTATGTGATGTTTAAGTATGAATTTTCCACTTCAGTTTCATGAATGGCTATATTTGGTTGTTTATAGTGAGTAGATGCCTTGTTTATCTGTATTTGGTTGTTAGGTTGGTTGGAGTGAGCATTTTTTTAGCTATCGAGCAGATGCCTTGTTTATATGTATTTGGTTCTTAGTTTGGTTGTAGTGAGCATTTGTCCAGTTATCAAGCAAATGCCTTGTTTATTTGTATTTGGTTGTTAGTTTTCTTTTTTTAGCATTTGTCCAGTTATCAAGCAGATGCCTTGTTTATCTGTATCTGCTTGTTAGGTTGGTTGCAGTAAGCATTTGTCCAGTTTTCAAGCATGTGCCCTTTTTATCTGTATTTGCTTGTTAGGTTGGTTGCAGTGAGACTCTGTCCAGTTTTCAATGGCTACATTTGGTTGTTATACTGGTCATTTATGCCTTGTTTATTTCAGTCATTCACAATGTGTTGTTCATTATGTGCAAGTCGGAACTGTGCCGCTCGACTACATCAATACTAGTTTGAACGGCTATATTTGGTTCCAGTTATTCCTGGTGTAGTTAACACATGCCCTTTATTTCAGTTTTACACATTTATCCTGTGTGATGTTTAAGCATTACCTACGTTCTATTCATTTTCAACAATACCAGTTTGAATTGCAATATTTGATGGCTATTAAGCCTGCTGTCGGTAACATTGCCTTCCATTTTATATCTGCTTTAACAGCATGCTGAAACCAACACATTCAAGCTATCATGTGGAGATGATGTTATTTACCATTGCTATATTTGTTTGTTGTTAAGGTTGTTGTACTTATCATGCCTTTCCGCTACTTATGCAGGACAACAACGGGAGTGGCCACCATTTTCCGCCAAGGTTAGCTTCATCCCTCGGCTTGTACTCCCCCCGTTGTTCCATAATGTAGTGCATATAGATCCAGGCCTGGACACTTGTTAGCTTCTAATATTGACTTCTTTCTTGTAGGTACATATGCCCTTGGCAAGGATCCTCGCATCGACCCTTTTTGCGTATGGGGCAATGAGGTATTCATGAACAAGCATCAAGTGAAGAAATGGATAACAATTATTAGCAAAAAGATACGAATGGTGGCAAGCAAATTATTTGTTTATGCTCTATCCAACACAACAGTGAGCTGTAGGATGGTAACTACAAACTCTGCAGCCTTCTCTTTTTACTGCCCATAATGAGTTGTTAGACAACAATGTCTGAATCTTTTTCCTTTGCAGTGGTTCCCGAAGCACTTCACTCAAGATTACCTCGCAAAGTACATGATTGGTGGACATGCAATGAAGGTTAAAGTATTTCATCTAGACTACAATGAGCATCGAGAAGTCGTAATGAAGACAGTGAAGGATGGACGTGCAACCATCACAAGGGGGTTGGCCTAGAGTCGTGCGCGCATTACGCATGGAGGAGGGCACAATATGGGCATTCTGCTTCACCTTCTCCAGCAACCAGAACGTCTTTCGCCTCTCTCTTTACAATCTTTAGTACGACTGTGGTTCATCATTCTTTACTTGGTGCTTCTGTAGTTCTTCAATATTGTACATGTGCATTGGTGGTTGAACCTATATTTGTAACAAACATGGTTGGATATGAAATAAGTGATTGCCTACTTTCAAATTCAAAACATGTGATTTTTAAATTAGGGATTAATTAGGGATTACACTGCACATGGTTTGTGAAAGCAAAACGTTTGCAATAGATGTGGAGATCAGAAACGTTTCTAGGATTACTACGTGTGCGATTAATCTCCACTGCACACACGACATCCTCTTGAAAACTGTTTGCGTTAGGCCACCTTGCGCTAACGTTTACCACATAAAAACTGTGTGTGATGGACAACCTTTGCCACACAATTTCTTCTATGCACCGTGTGTGATGCATTTAATAATGCAAACGATAAAATTGTTAATATCGTGTGCAATGGCAACACTATCACAAATGATTTAACGGGGAAAATTGTGTGTGATGTACCTGTGAACGAAACGTTTTCCTTGGAGCGACTGTGTGGGATGTACATATGAATGGAAACATTTAGCGGGGATTGACTATGTGGGATGTACTTGCGACCGGAAACAATTTCGCATGTATAATTGCATTTTTTTAGCTCTACCATACGTATTTCCATATTTGAGCTCTCTCCGGTCGCACACGAACTCATTTTGTCGAGCGTGTGTGCCAGGAGGGCATACCCCGATAGTTTCTGCGTCGTGTGGGATGGACCCACCCATCGTCGACACTCACTAGGCGACGGATCCAAATGCTATCGCGGAAAGGGGTTAAAAACCGTTTGTATAGCATCGACGCGTACCAGTGTTAGCTCTTTGGGTGTTGGAGAAAAAATACGCATTAATGGACACGTCAAGCGAGGATTTGTATCAATCAATCCCGCGAAGGAAAACCTCGCCTTTCTTTTTCAAAACAAGTAGTACGTACGTACTTGTATCCTGTTTGGGTCTAGGCCTTGCATTGCCACACTTTGCCACACATTTTTACGAAGCTTCCCTAAAGTTTTCAAAATGAAAAGGAGGTACACTTACGCACGGATGTCGCGGTCGCACCGCACCCTCACACAGTCGCTCCTGCACGCCGCAAACCCAACCAAGGGAACGCACCCTCACTGACACGTGCTACCGCATATGATGAAACCAAACTCAGCCATCCTACCGCTGACACATAATTTTCGTTCATACAATATGTTTATCTAACCGCATGTTGGGGAAGATCCTTACGGCCCGTGCGGTGGTCTATTGGGGAAGAAGAAGAGGTGAGGAAGAAGAACGGTTAGGAGACGTAGGATATTTATCCAACCACCTGAAATGGTCGACTGGCCCAAATGATGAAAGTCAGGCAACTTGCATAAATATATGTTTTTACACAGCAAAAGATCCCTAAAAACAACAACATAAAGAAAAACTATCACTGCTCGCGGAACGAGACGACCTCGTCGTCTTTGGCTACCGGCGCAAACCAGCTGTAGCTACCGACGTGTGTCTCTGCACTGTGGTTGTCCTCGGCCTCCAACTACTTGTTCACGCGGAGCGTGCGGGTGCTCTGCACGGACGCGAGCACCGCCCGGTTCAAGTCCAAGACGTCCGGTTCCGCCTGCAGGAGGGCCTCAATGGCAGTGGCATCCGCTCGCTCCGTGTCGAGGTGAGCCTCCGCCACCCGGTTCAAGTCCAGGACATCCGGTTCCGCCTGCAGGAGGGCCTCGATGGCAGCGGCATCCGCATGCTTCGCGTCGAGTTGAGCCTTCACCACCCGGTTCATACCCACGACATCCGGTTCAGCCTGTAGGAGGGCCTCGATGGCAGCGACATCCGCATACCCTGCATCGAGTTGAGCCTCCGCCTCCTGGTCCTCCTTTAGGATTGCCAGGTTGAACCGCTGGTCCGCCTGAACCATGGGGGACCCGGACGCCGGCACGAAGTCGGCGTCCATCGTCTTATACACATCGGGGGCCTTCTGCACCGTGACCTCCGCCATGAACATCGGACCGGCTTCCTCCTCCTTAGATCTTGGCTCCAGAGAACTCGGGGATTGGCCCATCTCAAAGTGAGCTTGGGAACGGAGGTTTGTGGCGCTGACCACCGCCGTGATTTATGCGCGGAGCTCCGGCGTCAGCATCTTGTAGCACATATCTTGCAGCGCGCCATGGCTTTCCGGTGAACAAGGGGACGGTTGATGCAGGCTAGGGGATCAAAAGGTGGGGGAATGGGCTGGAGAGGAGGTGTGGTTTTGGGACAGTGGTGACCAGCGGGCAAGTAGCTGGCGTAGGCCGAGCAGCAAAGGTTCTTGTGTGAATAGTGGTTCCGATGATGACCAGTCAATCGGTTTTGATTGTACATCGCTCATGTCGCGTCCGCGTTGCACCTTGGAATGCTGGACCCTCCACGTCGCTCACCAAATGGAACGCGCTTCGTCCTGCATTTTCGCTCGCTTGTGGGACCGCAGTTGAGAGCAAACCGACATCCCCCTCCCCCGCCCTTGTCATTTATACTACTAGAAGAGAGAGAGAGAGAGAGAGAGAGAGAGAGAGAGAGAGAGAGAGAGAGAGGTCGAGTGTTACTAGCACTGTCATGGAATTGTCACGGCAGATGTCCTAGTGTCAAGACTTAGTCACGAGGGCAACGCATCTATGTGGTAGCTTGAAGGGTTTGAGCGGAATCGAAAGACGCAACACACAAAACGAGGATTTAGACAGCTTCGGGCCCCGGGAAACATCATCCGGAATAGCCCTACATGCTGTTTGTGGTTAGGTCTCATTATGCTCATGAGGGACTCGCCGCATAAGCCGGCTCCTCCTTTGTGTCTAGCCCTAGATATTGTTTCTTGTTTTCTTCTCCCTCTTTGGGGAGCCCTGCCCCTCCTTATATAAGTTAGAGGGGCGGGTTACATGTGGAGTCCTATTAGGATTAGGACTAGTCTATTATAAGTGGAGTCCTAGTCTTGCTTCCTTTATAAGAGAATATTCCTTGTGCTTTCCTCATAAATCGGCCCCACCATTAACATGAGCCGGCCTTCTGGGCCTTGGGCCTTGTCATCCATCTGACCCGCCCGCCGGGTTACTATGAGCCGCCAAGTCCGGGCGGATTACCCGTGAATCGCCAAGCTCCGGGCGGGTCATACTTCTGGCGGTTTACACCGCGGGGTATATCCCCGACATTAGCCCCCAGCTTAATTTGGATTTTATCCATGTTAAACTGATATGCAACATAAACAGAAGAACAAATTTGATAGGTTGTACTCCGGGTTAAATATTCTTGTAAGCCGGCACCTGATCATCCTTAAGTCCTTGACATTTCTTCCTTGATATGTATCCATGATCTCATAGCAAATCTCCTTAGCAGATATGTCCCAATTTTACCAATGCAAAAGATCCAGATACTTCCTTTGAGAAATCCGGGTCAACAGGCCAGCTTCTAAGTCAATTTGCTGACATTGGTCTCTTGTTGAGAAATATTAAAGAAATAATCCATTTGAGTCGGATTCCTAAGCTCCAGCTTAATAAACATATTGGACTCAAGATTCATCTTGTGATCCGCCGGTTTAGAGATGTAGAGGCTGGCTAGTTATACCTACCAAAATTGCCGGCTTGTAAATATTGATAGCACCGGGTCATAATTGTTTCCGACGCCGGGTCATAATTATTGGTGACATCGGATCATGATTGTTGCAAACACCGGGTTAATCTGACCTGCTCAAAACTGAGAATTTGAAGATTTTCCCCCCTTATATGTATATCACTTGTAGCCCCCAAGTGCCGGGTTGTCATGCTTGCCGCAACCTGGGACTTGTAATTGCCTTATGCTCATAACACTTCAACCAGTGTAGCCCCCAAGGGCCGGGTCATTATGCAATAATGAGCAGGGACTTTGTAAATATTATCATGTAAACCGGAGCAACAACGTGTAGCCCCCAAGGGCCGGCTCAGTAAGATATTACTGAGCTGGGACTTTGTATATAATTCATTGATAATAACATCATATGATGTAATCTCCACCATGGGGCTTGAACCCACGTCCACAAGTTTAAGAGCTTTGTGCTTTACCAACTGAGCAATGGATCCTTCAATATAATGGATTAAGACTTGTGTACCTTGAACTGTTGACAGGAGCAAATGGTAGCCCCCAAGGGCCGGCTCATTACGATGTGATGAGTCGGGTCTTCAATGAGGTGAGCAAAAATGACTTTGCATTAGCCCCCAAGTGTCATGGTGCATGCATGCAGCGACATGAGACTTGCATATTTGATGTAACCTCAATTTGAATAATGTATCCCCCAAGTGACGGGTCGTAAGCCTGCAGCTACTCGGGACTATTCCTTCCATTGTAGAATAAATCATATCCATTAATAAAATAATAGCCATTGTGCCAAAGCGACTTTGAATACCTCATCTGTTGATAAGTAAATCCAGAGTTTAAATATCCGGCGGCTCTTGGCCGATGGCGATTTAATACGCCTCCATTGTAAACCGGAATTCTTATGACCCGGCGGCTTATAGCCTTTTGAGAAAAATCCAGAACGGATAATCATTTTGAAACATCAACTTTGGTAATGAGCTTGAACTTAATCATTTATATGTCATATTTCTGCAAATCCTGTAGAGGGTTTAAACAACATATGCCCTGGCGACTTAGCGTCAAAACCAGGGCGGGTCATAATATCTCACATATAACTACTGTGATATTGAATTTGTACTGCCGGCTTACAAAACCTGTGCAGTAAGGGTGATAACCCAATCCTTAGAAGCCAACGCTTCCACATAGATGATGATTGTCATAAACTGGCGACTTATAGTCAAAAGTCAAGCCGGGTTAAGCATAAAACACTTATATATATTTGAGATATAGTCCCAAAAAGGTCTCAAGTTAAGTAATTGTGGCTGCAATAAACTTTACCAGAGACAGAATAAAACTTTTTGAGGCTTCTGATTCGGATACGATCAGTAAACCGTTCCAAAGGGGTTAAGCTAAGATTCGAATACGATCATATAGCCCCCAGTGGCTTTGGCGATGCCGATCAAGAGGGTGTCGACAGCTATGTTCTCTTTGGTTCGAATACGACCTATGTTTGAACAGGAAGCCCCCAAGTGACCATAAGAGTTTTGGCATTGCACCGATCAAGAGGGTACTGATAGCTATGCTTGATGAGCAGGAAGCCCCCAAGTGATCATAATAAGATAAGCCGTAAGGCAGGATACCCAAGTTTGAACCGCGCATCATGGCAGCAAGTTCTTTTGGCAACCTTTAATTTTTCTGAGAACTCGAACTTGCGAGAGATTAAATCTTTTTGAACCGGAACTTCAAACCGGATTTAAAAGCTTCAAAACTTTGTCAGAGACAAATTTACCTTGAGCCGGATTTTGAACCGGATTTGATAGCTTCAAAGCCTTGCGGGAGAGAGATGTCTCTTGCGCTATATTTTAAACCGGAATCTTCATTTTGAGCCAGAAATTTTTCTGACGGCCTTTAAATATTCGCCAATAAAGAATAGCCTCCGGGGCCAGGTTATCTTCCCTTCAATGACTCAGAGTTCTTGAATTCATTGAAACCGGCTAATTTTGCCGAGCCATACCATTGTAGCCCCCGAGTCTCAAGATGACTCGAAGAGTTGGATTGATATTCTCCATATTTGACCATAGCAGAAGGGTGTATATCATTGGCGTTGATAGCGTGATGTGAATCCACAGAAGGTTGAGGTGACCGCGATGGGTTATAAATGATCATGTATGAGCCGTGTCAGCAACTCGGTCAATGGTTCCTTCCAACTGGTTGTTTGAAGTTAACCAAACCGTAGTGGCGGCGACTTGTGCACCTACCCATTGAGCCATCCAGTGCAGACGACGGCTGATAAGACATGATAACTTGCCTCCAATTTGTTGGAAGAAAACCAGGCTTCCCAAGTAGTGACTTGCTCATACTCAATAAACAGCTCATCCAGACAAGTGCGGCTCGGTGTGTCGATGTAGACCAGGCCGCGAGAGACGGACGGTAAAGACGACCGTAACATCAGAGGCGGCATAGACAGATGAACCAGCCCTGGCGTTGTAAGCCAGTGCGGACGGGCAAGTTGTCCTCCTTGTTGTAAGCCGGCGTGGTCACGAGAGACGGCCACGGCGTTGTAAGCCGGCGTGGTCGCGAGAGACGGCCACGGTGTTGCAAGCCGGTGCGGGAGTCCATTGAGTAACAACAGCTATATGTGCCCAAGGTTGTTGGCGTGCCTCCATCTCCGCGGTATAATATAACTTTTTGTCATAAATAATTGTCCTACATAAACAATATTGCTGACCAAGGCAAAGATAAACTTGTTCTTTTAAAAAAACAATATGTGTTAATAAAACAAACTTGGATGAATATCACCAGATTCGTCCGGACAACAGATGAGTCGGCCGCGGCGCTGTAGGCCGGCGTGGACGGACGAGTTAATGTAAACCGTGCCATAGAGGATGGTGACTTTGCGCATGTTCATTCACCGAGCAGTATGACACGGACAAAACCCCGGTGCAGAACATTGTCATCGCTCGCTCCATACCCAACAATATAACACCTCATTCGTAATGAACAATTGTCCTGCATCAGAAAGTATTGCAAGCCAAAGCATTTGTTCTTTTAAAGAAAGCAATATGTAATAAAAACATATTGGATGTATTTCACCTGATACACTAGGCCAGTAGTTATCGACCGCGGAGTTGATGATCACCGCGGTGAAGCTGAAATTAATCACCAGGAGGATCTGACAGTACTTGTATCGATGATATCTTGTGATGACGACCACAGCTGATGGGTGTTGAAAACCTCTGTACTAACACTCCAGTCACCTAGCCCCCACGCGGGAAGCAAGCATCCAATTTGTGAAACTCTGTTATTTCTCCTGTAGCTGCTGGCCAACGTATATTCCCACTGTAGACTTTAGGCATTGCCATGTTGGTATTTTGAGGCCTTTTCTTGGCACGGTTCCATAGGAATCCATATATGATGTCCCTGGAAATTATGTACGTGCAAGTAATTTTTCAATCTTCCAACCTGCTCCCCACTTCCCCTTGTTTGTTTTGAGGATAGGCTAACAGAAGAACACGCAGGGGCGCAGCAGCTCAGAAGCGAAACCGAGCAGGGACGTTGGGGACGGCAGAACCGGCTGGCGACTTGAAGCATGGTGAGGCAAATCCGGTCGGGGCGGCACAGGCGCGAGGCGAACGGAAGGCGAACGGAAATCCGGCCGGCGACTCGAGCAGGCGCGAGGGTGCTCCGGCGGTTCATACAGGCGCGCGCGACGGCTCACTGTAGAAGTGTGACGGCCGGCGGCTTAACCACGGTGGAGTCAGCGGTGCCGGCGATTTGTTGTGTCGCCGCACAGGAGGCGGCGCGGGTACTAGACAAAGAAACAGCGCCGGAGTCAGCCGGTCGGGGCGGCACAGGCGCGAGGCGAACGGAAGTCGATGCGGCGGGCGGAACGGCGAGGTCGGGGCAAACAAGCAGATGCAGAGATGAGCCGAGGGCCGCGGGAGTGAGCCACGGTGACTGCTTGAGGCGAGGCTGCAGAGGCGGAGGCTGGCCACGGCGGCTCAGGCAACTCGGCGCGAGGGCGTGAGGCGAGCGGCGGAGGCCTAAGTCTGTGGCCATGTCCGTTTCCGAGTCACGCATTGTTGCCAATTCCCTCTCCGTCTCAACCTCCGGGTCGTGGCCCTCCCCTTTCCTTTTTTAATCTAAGACAAAAACCAATCGAGATTGACTCTGGAGATCCTGTGGTTGGCCCGGTTTCTGGGTCGTGGCAGGTTTGACCGCCCACGTCCGGGTCTTCTTCAAGTTTCCATGCTGGATTTGCTTGTTTGGTGACAGTAGATGATCCTGCTGAGAGACACGGTGGCCTATGCCAAATCTTCGGGATTTCTCTGATGATTTTGTTAACAGAGCTGATGGTTATTGCCCATAAAATTTCTAATCTCAATCCAGTGAACTTGAAGCTGATGCAGATCCCTTCAAAAAATTGGTTTTTTCTTCATCCGGACGCGAACGTCTCAATCCCTAGATGAAATCCCTTCAAGAACTCAACACCACCGTGCGCGAGCCCCACGGTGGGCGCCAACTGTCGTGGAATTGTCACGGCAGATGTCCTAGTGTCAGGACTTAGTCGCGAGGCCAACGCATCTATGTGGTAGCTTGAAGGGGTTGAGCGGAAGCGAAAGACGCAACACACAAAACGAGGATTTAGACAGCTTCGGGCCCCGGGAAACATCATCCGGAATAGCCCTACATGCTGTTTGTGGCTAGGTCTCATTATGCCCATGAGGGAGTCGCCGCATAAGCCGGCTCCTCCTTTGTGTCTAGCCCTAGATATTGTTTCTTGTTTTCTTCTCCCTCTTCGGGGAGCCCTGCCCCTCCTTATATAAGTTAGAGGGGCGGGTTACATGTGGAGTCCTATTAGGATTAGGACTAGTCTATTACAAGTGGAGTCCTAGTCTTGCTTCCTTTATAAGAGAATATTCCTTGTGCTTTCCTCATAAACCGGCCCACCATTAACATGAGCCGGCTTTCTGGGCCTTGGGCCTTGTCATCCATCTGACCCGCCCGCCGGGTTACTATGAGCCGCCAAGTCCGGGCGGATTACCCGTGAATCACCAAGCTTCGGGCGGGTCATACTTCTGGCGGTTTACACCGCGGGGTATATCCCCGACAAGTACTCCCTCCATTTTATGTGGAGTAAATAAAAACAGAGGGAGTATACTCACCACTGCAGGATGTTGCTAACGCGACAAATGATCAGAGACCCTTCGAAGAAACTGTGTGCAATGCAATAGTCACAAATGGTGGTGTAAAATAACCGTCAAAAAGGTGCAAAACGTTTGTGATGGTGGGCACATCAAACACAGTTCGGATTTTAGTTGCGTGTGCGATGTAGGGCATACGGTTCAGTTCAATGAACTATTTGCAATGATGAAGAAGAAAAGAAACAAGCAACCAGATGAGGGTGTGTGCGATATACAATATTTGGTTCACTCGAATGAACTATTTGTGATTGGGCAACACAAAAGAAATGGGCAGCCAGATCAAGGTGTGTGCGATATACGGCATACGGTTCACATGGATGAACTGTTTGCTTTGAGCCAACAGAACAGAAACGGCTCAACTTAAAAGGATGTGTGCGATACGCGGCAAACAGGTGTGTAAACAGAAATGTGTGCGAAGACCGATAATAACATAGGCAATTGCTTCTAATAATACGTATGTGATATGCTCTGTCTACATAACATCTATTGGCCATAAGGATGCGAAGGGGCATCCTATATCAGCAAGAACTAGTTGTTCCACCAATAGCTCATCTAAGAGAACTCTCAAGTTAACTATGCTCAGGCTGGAGCAGCCATTAGATGGGTGACTGGATGGGAAGTTGTCTTGATGTTAAATTAACTGATATGATGGGTCATAAAGGTCAAACTAAATGACCTCTATGATCCATCCCATCAGTTAAATTAACCTCGAGGTCCTTGTTTTTTTAACACATGTTAAAGAAGGTCTATCGCAGTACTTTTTCACAATGTGCTATACATGGCATACAGTTGATCCATCGGACCTGCTTGTGATGGAATAAGCCATGTGTGTTGTGGGCAAACGCTTGCTAGTATACAACCATTTGCGATTGATGAATGCATCACCGACGGGTTCCCTAGTTTGGTTCGTGTTTATCTGATCATCATCTACTTCTTGTGCTAGCTCGATGTTCCTTATATGCTAAGTATCCATTAATTGATGGCGTTTTATGAATACGACACCATTTACCACCATTTCCTCACCTGTTTCCCGCCACCCAACGATATTGCGCATAAACCTAGGCGGCACGCGATGCACGGAGGCGACAAGTGCAACCTGTAGCACACCCACCTTTTCCAAGCATGCCAACCCACCAAAGCGCCACCTCTGCCATCAACCTCGTTGACGAGGAAAACGAGAAGGCGCCACGGCCCGTCGAGGCCGAGGTGCTCCCGGGCAGTGCGATGGACCACGCCATGATGCGCGTCATCGCCAGGGTTGAGCACACCCTTGGCGCATGGCGCTTGAGTGCCGCGGATCAAGACAGGCATGTCAGCGCCGAGAGGCTGCAGCTCGCCGCACAACATGATCGATCGTGCACTGCAGAGCAAGCTAGGTGTGTCCGCACTGATAGGGTGCGGCTCGCTGCACGGCGAGACCGTTGGAGCGCCGCAGAGCCAGAGGCGCTGCACGCCGCACAACAAGAACGGATCCATCGGCGCTTGCCTGCTGTTGACACGGCATCGCAGCTGGTACACGTCTCGATAGTACCCCCCATTCCTCGCCAGGAGTGGGCAGAGGTCCTCTGCGCGATACTTGCACTAGAGGTCGGTCGCGCCGTACTTGCACCGGACGCCCGCCGCGTCGTTCGCCTTGTCTGTGGCCCGCTCGATGCCAACGCGCTGGTCGGTAGGCTCGACCGCCTCCTTGGCCCAGGTGTCCACCTGGGCGTAGTAGGGGAACATGGCCATCGCATCCTTGAGCTGGTGATCTCTGATAAAATAGCCAACTTGGAGCTCGAGATCACGCTCTAGATGTACCGCGAGCGTGTCGACCACTTGGACGAACGCCTGCACAAGTTCAGGCAGAGCCAAGAGCTACCGTAGGCAAGGGCTGCTGGCCATGGTCTCATGGACGCATTTTATTTTGTTGAGTCGTTTCAACGTGGATAGCTATGTATTAACAGCAATCATATTATTGCTCTGTTAATTGCTCTATTTCAATGTGTGTACTCTGTTTTCGGTTCTTATATGTTCTGTTTCAATGTGTGTATATACGCTTTCTATTCTGTATATGTGGATGATAACAGCTAGATTCAAATTAGTATACAAAACAGATAGAAAGTGGAATTCATAATGTGTGTATATATATATATATATATATTAATTGTTCATTAGTTCATCATAGAATATATATAATATCATCACGTATCCGTGATGATACTAAACTACTAGGTATAATGCATAAAATTGAAAACAAACAATACTAAAACTAATAATCCCTCCTGATGTGCAGCGTCTTCCCAGCGCGGAGGCAGTACTCCGCCTCCTCCGCCTCGCAGCGCTTGACCTACCGATCTGCCTCTTGCTGGCAGACGAGCGCGGATGATCTTGCCATTTCGTTGGGCACCCAATAGAGCTCCTCGTCGGTGGCACACTGGAGCTTATCAGCCCACCTCCATGCAGCGATGAGGCGTCTAGTGCCTTTGACCTTCCTCGCGAAGTACCCGTCTTCGTACAGCTCCTCCGCACGACGACACGCCCGCCCCCAAAGCTCCACCTTCTCCTTTTCCCAGGCGGCATGATGGGCTTCACAGGCCTCATGGTACCTGGCTTCCCCCTCCGCCATCTCCTTCTTGAATGCCACTTGCCTGGCTTTCTCAGTCGGCGGCAGTGACTTCAACAGACAAAGATTGTACTGGCGCCAAAACCAATCCAAAGTTGGGGGGGGGGGGGTCTGGCGGAACCTCGACCGGCGGTGCGTAGGGGTCCTCCTCGTCGCTGCTCTTTGACTGAGCGTCCTCGGGGGGTGGCGACTCCTCGTCGGCGCGTGGGCAGATCGGCGGCACCATGGCAGAGCTTTGAGAGAGAGAGAGGGGGGGCGAGCGAGGGGAGGATGTAGATGAGAATGCAGGCGGGACGACGTGAGCAAGGTAGTATTTATTGGCGGCCGGAATATAGATCGACGGGAATAGTACACATGTCGGTCTCCGGAATTTACGAGTACTGTAGTTTGAATCACAGACGATTCCCGCATTAAAATCCGTGTGTGAACATAATAGCTGACGATTTCCAATATAGAATCGTGTCTGATTAATAACCCCCGCCGTTCTAAAGGAAATATTCCCTAGAGGCAATAATAAAGTTGTTATTTATATTTCCTTATATCATGATAAATGTTTATTATTCATGCTAGAATTGTATTAACCGGAAACTTAGTACATGTGTGAATACATTGAAAAACAGAGTGTCCCTAGTATGCCTCTACTAGACTAGACCGTTAATCAAAGATGGTTAAGTTTCTTGACCATAGACATGTGTTATCATTTGATGAACGGGATCATATCATTAGAGAATGATGTGATGGACAAGACCCATCCGTTAGCTTAGCATAATGATCGTTAAGTTTTATTGCTATTCCTTTCTTCATGACTTATACATGTTCCTCTGACTATGAGATTATGCAACTCCCAAATACCAGAGGAACACCTTGTGTGCTATCAAATGTCACAACGTAACTGGGTGATTATAAAGATGCTCTACAGGTGTCTCCGAAGGTGTTTGTTGGGTTGGCATAGATCGATATTAGGATTTGTCACTCCGTGTATCGAAGAGGTATCTCTGGGCCCTCTTGGTAATGCACATCACTATAAGCCTTGCAAGCAATGTGACTAATGAGTTAGTTACGAGATGATGCATTACGGAATGAGTAAAGAGACTTGCCGGTAACGAGATTGAACTAGGTATGATGATACCGACGATCGAATCTCGGGAAAGTAACATACCGATGACAAAGGGAATAATGTATGTTGTCATAAGGTTCAATCGATAAAGATCTTCATAGAATATGTAGGAGGCAATATGGGCATCCAGGTTCCGCTATTGGTTATTGACCAGAGAGGTGTCTCGGTCATGTCTACATAGTTCTCGAACCCGTAGGGTCCTCATGTTTAACGTTCGTTGACGATATAGTACTGTATGAGTTGTGTATGTTGGTGACAGAATGTTGTTTGGAGTCTTGGATGAGATCACAGACATGATGAGGAGCTCCGGAATGGTCCGGAGGTAAAGATTCATATATTGGATGATATGGTTAGGCCAAGGGGTCAGGCCCATGGGGCTATAAGTCGGTGCAAAAGAAAGTTTTGCGGAGGTCAGAGGCCAAACGCCGGAGACCCTAGCTTCTGGACCTGGGCCAGACGCCGAGGCCCATGGCGTCTAGGCCAGACGCTAAGGATTGTGGAGTTTGGTCCTGGAGTCCAAGTGGGACTCTTGCCTTACGAGCAAAACCGACTTTGAGGAGCCTTTTGCTCCAAGTTTTGACCCCAGGGCTCAACATATAAATAGAGGGGCAGGGCTTGCACCAAAGACACATCAAGAAACACCAAGCAGTGTGCCGGCAACCCCGTCCCCTCTAGTTTATCCTCCGTCATAGTTTTCGTTGTGCTTAGACGAAGCCCTGCGGAGATTGTTCTTCACCAACACCATCACCACGCCGTCGTGCTTCCGGAACTCATGTACTACTTCGCCCGTCTTGTTGGATCAAGAAGGTGAGGACGTCATCGAGCTGAACGTGTGCTGAACGCGGAGGTGCCGTACATTCAGTACTTGATCGGGGCGAATCGTGAAGGTGTACGAATACATCAACCGCGTTAATAAACTCTTCTGCTTTTGGTCTACGAGGGTTTGTAGACACACTCTCCCCTCTCATTGCTATGCATCTCCTAGATAGATCTTGCGTAATTGTAGGAATGTTTTTGAAATACTACGTTCCCCAACAGTGGCATTCGAGCCAGGTCTATGAGTAGATGTTATATGCACGAGTAGAACACAAAGAGTTATTGGGGACAATAGTCATACTGCTTACCAGCATGTCATACTTTGATTTGGAGGTATTGTTGGATTAAGTGGCCCAGACCGACATTACATGAGCGCGTTCATGAGATTGGTTCTACCGCCGTGCTTCGCACATAGGTGGCTAGTGGGTGTCTGTTTCTCCAACTTTAGTTGAATCGAGTTTGACTACGCCCGGTCCTTGTTGAAGGTTAAAACAACACACTTGAGGAAAAATCATTGTGGTTTTGATGCGTAAGTAAGAACGATTCTTGCTAGAAGCTCGTAGCAGCCACTTAAAACTAGCAACAACAAAGTAGAGGACGTCTAACTTGTTTTTGCAGGGCTTGCTATGATGTGATATGGTCAAGACGTGATGATATATAAATTGTTGTATGAGATGATCATGTTTTGTAACAGTTATCGGCAACTGGCAGGAGCCATATTGTTGTCGCTTTATTGTATGAAATGCAATCACCATGTAATTGCTTTACTTTATCACTAAGCGGTAGCGATAGTCGTAGAAGCAATAGTTGGCGAGACGACGACGATGCTTCAATGAAGATCAAGGTGTCAAGCCGGTGACAATGGTGATCATGACGGTGCTTTGGAGATGGAGATCAAAGGCACAAGATGATGATGGCCATATCATATCACTTATTTGATTGCATGTGATGTTTCTTTTTATGCATCTTATTTTTCTTAGTACAACGGTAGCATTATAAGATGATCTCTCACTAAAAGTTTCAAGGTATAAGTGTTCTCCCTGAGTATGCACCGTTGCGACAGTTCTTCGTGCTAAGACACCACGTGATGATCGGGTGTGATAAGCTCTACGTTCACATACAATGGGTGCAAGCCAGTTTTGCACACATAGAATACTCGGGTTAAACTTGACGAGCCTAGCATATGCAGATATGGCCTCGGAACACTGAGACCGAAAGGTCGAGCATGAATCATATAGTAGATATGATCAACATAGTGATGTTCACAATTGAAAGCTACTCCATCTCACGTGATGATCGGACATGGTTTAGTTGATATGGATCACGTGATCATTTAGATGGCTAGAGGGATGTCTATCTAAGTGGGAGTTCTTAAGTAATATGATTAATTGAACTTTAATTTATCATGAACTTAGTCCTGGTAGTATTTGCATAACTATGTTGTAGATCAATAGCTCGCGATGTAGCTCCCCGTTTATTTTTGGTATGTTCCTAGAGAAAAACTATGTTGAAAGATGATAGTAGGAATGATGCGGACTAGGTCCGTGATCTGAGGATTATCCTCATTCTTGCACAAAAGAATTATGTCCTTGATGCACCGCTAGGTGACGGACCTATTGCAGGAGCAGATAACAGATGTTATGAATGTTTGACAAGATTGGTATGATGACTACTTGATAGTTTAGTGTGCCATGCTTTACGGCTTAGAACCGGGACTTCAAATGTTTTGAACGCCACAGAGCATATAAGATGTTCCAAGAACTAAAATTGGTATTTCATACTCATGCCCGAGTCGAGAAGTATGAGACTTCTGACAAGTACTTTGCCTACAAGATGGAGGAGAATAACTCAACCAGTGAGCATGTGCTCAGAGTGTCTGAGTACTACAATCGCTTGAATCAAGTGGGAGCTAATCTTCCAGATAAGATAGTGATTGACAGAGCTCTCTAGTCACTATCACCAAGTTACTGGAACTTCGTGATGAACTATAATATGCAAGGGATAACGAAAATGATTCCGCGAGCTCTTCGCGATGCTGAAATCGGCGAAGGTAGAAATCAAGAAAAGCATCAAGTGTTAATGGTTGACAAGACCACTAGTTTCAAGTAAAAGGGCAAGGGAAAGAAAGGGAACTTCAAGAAGAATGGCAAGCAACTTGCCACTCCATGAAGAAGACCAAAGCTAGACCCAAGCCTGAAACTAAGTGCTTCTACTGCAAAGGAAATGGTCACTAGAAGCGGAACGGCCCCAAATACTTGGTGGATAAAAAGGATGGCAAAGTGAACAAAAGTATATATGATATACATGTTATTGATGTGTACTTTACTAGTGTTCATAGTAGCCCCTGGGTATTTGATACTGGTTCAGTGGCTATGATTAGTAACTTTAACAGGAGTTACAAAATGAACAGAGACTAGTTGAAGGCGAGGTGACCATGTGTGTTGGAAGTGATTCCAAGGTTGATAAGATCACCATCGCACACTCCGTTTACCTTCGGGATTAGTGTTGAACCTAAAATAAATGTTATTTGGTGTTTGCATTGAGCATAATATGATTGGATCATGTTTATTGCAATACAGTTATTCATTTAAGTCAAAGAATAATTGTTATTCTGTTTACATGAATAAAACCTTCTGTGGTCATACACCCAAGGTGAATGGTTTATTGAATCTCAATCGTAGTGATACACATATTCATAATATTGATGCCAAAAGATGAAAAGTTGATAATGATAGTGCAACATACTAGTGGCACTGCCATTTAGGTCATATTGGAGTAAAGAGCATGAAGAAACTCCATGCAGATGGACTTTTGGAATCACTTGATTATGAATCATTTGATGCTTGCGAACCATGCCTCATGGGCAAGATGACTAAGACTCTGTTCTCCGGAACCATGGAGTGAGCAACTGACTTATTGGAAATAATACATACTGATGTATGCGGTCCGATGAGTGTTGAGGCTCGCGGCAGGTATCGTTATTTTCTAACCTTCACAGATGATTTGAGCAGATATGGGTATATCTACTTAATGAAACATAAGTCTAAAACATTTGAAAAGTTCAAAGAATTTCACAGTGAAGTGGAAAATCATCGTAACAAGAAAATAAAGTTTCTACGATCTGATCGCAGAGGCGAATATTTGAGTTACAAGTTTGGCCTTCATTTAAAACAATGTGGAATAGTTTCACAACTCACCCCACCTGGAACACCATAGTGTAATGGTGTGTCCGAACATCGTGACCGTACTTTATTAGATATGATGCGATCTATGATGTCTCTTACCGATTTACCACTATCGGTTTGGGGTTATGCATTAGAGACAGCTGCATTCACATTAAATAGGGCACCATCTAATCCGTTGAGAAGACACCGTATGAACTATGGTTTAGCAAGAAACCTAAGTTGTCGTTTCTTAAAGTTTGGGGTTGTGATGCTTATGTAAAAAAGTTTCAACCTGATAAGCTCGACCCCAAATCGAAGAAATGTGTCTTAATAGGATACCGAAAGAAACTATTGGGTACACCTTCTATCACAAATCCGAAGGCAAGATATTCGTTGCTAAGAATGGATCCTTTCTAGAGAAGAAGTTTCTCTCGAAAGAAGTGAGTGGGAGGAATGTAGAACTTGATGAGGTAATTGTACCTTCTCCCGAATTGGAAAGTAGTTCATCACGAAAATCAGTTCCAGTGATTCCTACACCAATTAGTGAGGAAGCTAATGATGATGATCATGAAACTTCAGATCAAGCTACTACCGAACCTCGTAGGTAAACCAGAGTATGGTCCGCACTAGAGTGGTACCGTAATCCTTTCTGGAAGTCATGTTACTAGACCATGATGAACCTACGAACTATGAGGAAGCGATGATGAGCCCAGATTCCGCGAAATGGCTTGAGGCCATGAAATCTGAGATGGGATCCATCTATGAGAACAAAGTATGTACTTTGATTGACTTGCTCGATGATCCGCGAGCCAATGAGAATAAATGGATCTTCAAGAGGAAGACGGACACTGATAGTAGTGTTACTATCTACAAAGCTTGAATTGTTGCAAAAAAGTTTTTGATAAGTTCAAGGTGTTGACTACGATAAGATTTTATCACTCGTAGAGATGCTTAAGTCTGTCCGAATCATGTTAGCAATGGCCACATTTTATGAAATCTGGCAAAAGGATGTCAAAACTACATTCCTTAATGGATTTCTTAAAGAAGAGTTGTATATGATGGAACAAGAAGGTTTTGTCAATCCTAAAGGTACTAACAAAGTGTGCAAACTCCAGCAATCCATCTATGGACTGGTGCAAGCATCTCAGAGTTGGAATATACGCTTTGATAAGGTGATCAAAGCATATAGTTTTATACAGACTTGCGGTGAAGCCTGTATTTACAAGAAAGTGAGTGGGAGCACTACAGCCTTTCTGATAAGTATATGTGAATGACATATTGTTGATCGGAAATGATGTAGAATTTTTTGGAAAGCATAAAGGAGTGTTTGAAAGGATTTTTCAAAGAAAGACCTCGGTGAAGCTGCTTACATATTGAGCATCAAGATCTATAGATAGAGATCAAGACGCTTGATAAGTTTTTTCAATGAGTACATACCTTGACAAGTTTTTTGAAGTAGTTCAAAATGGAACAGTCAAAGAAGGAGTTCTTGCCTGTGTTGCAATGTGTGAAGTTGAGTAAAGACTCAAAACCCGACCACGGCTGAAAATAGAAAGAGAATGAAATGTCATTGTCGGTGTTCTGGGAACAGGGGTCCCAAGACTTGCCTGCCTGCAGTCCACGGTGTGGCTCTGCGAGCGGGCCCGTACGGCCCATCTTCACCAACAAGCACTCAAGACCCTCGCGAGGGGCCAAGCCTCGCGAGGCGGACGACGCAAGACCTCCTCGGGAGCGGCCTCACCAGGTTGGCTCGCGAGGGGCGTAGATATTAAGGAAAGGCATACCTCGTGAGGTTCTCGTGACGTGCGCCATGACGACTGAGACCAGGCGGGCACCAGCACGCACATTGTCCTTGTTTCCTCTTTGGTGCTAAGGAGGCAAGCGCAGGCGCGGAGTACCGAGGCGTCGAGGAAAGGTTTCCATATCGGTGCAGCGAGACTGAGGGAGTCCTGGATTAGGGGGTGTTCGGATTGCCGAACTATACCTTCAGCCGGATTCCTGGACTATGAAGATACAAGATTGAATACTTCGTCCCGTGTCCGGAAGGGACTTTCCTTGGCGTGGAAGGCAAGCTTGGTGATGCGGATATTCAAGATCTCCTACCATTGTTACCGACTTTGTGTAACCCTAACCCTCTCCGTTGTCTATATGAACCGGAGGGTTTTAGTCCGTAGGACAAGAACTTCATCATACAACAATCATACCATAGGCTAGCTTCTAGGGTTTAGCCTCTCTGATCTCGTGGTAGATCTACTCTTGTACTACCCATATCATCAATATTAATCAAGCATGACGTAGGGTTTTACCTCCATCAAGAGGGCCCGAACTTGGGTAAAACTTCGTTTCCCTTGTCTCATATTACCGTCCGGCCTAGACGCACAGTTCGGGACCCCCTACCCGAGATCCGCCGATTTTGACACCGACATTGGTGCTTTCATTGAGAGTTCCTCTGTGTCGTCAGTTTTGGGCCCGATGGCTCCTTCGATCATCTATAACGCTGAAGTCTAGGGCGAGACTTTTTGCCCCGTACAGATCTTCGTCTACGGCGGCTTCGCACTGCGGCCAATTCGCTTGGCCACCTGGAGCAGATCGAAAGCTACACCCCTGGCCATCAGGTCAGGTTTGGAATCTTAAACTACACGGCGGACATCCGCGGAGATCTGATCTTCGACGGATTCGATCCACAGCCGAGCGCACCGCACTGTCTCGAGGGGCATGATCTAGCTCTACCGCCGAACAGTGCCCTGGAGGCTGCACACGCACCGGTTCCGACCCTTAATTCGGAGCCTATTGCGCCAATCGAGGATGAGCGGTTGGACGTCACCTTGGGGGATGCGATCTCAAAGGCGATCGAGCCGAACGCCAGCCCCGCGCTCCGCACGGCTCGTGACTCCAAGGAGCCGGATTCCTCTCCGAACTCCGAGCCCTCCGCGCCCCTGCCGATCAAATCCGATTGGGCGCCGATAATGGAGTTCACCGCCGCGGACATCTTTCAGCACTCGCCCTTCGGCGACATCCTGATTTCTCTAAAGTCTCTCTCTTTATCAGGAGAGCCCTGGCCGAACTGCGGTCAACAAGGATGGGATATGGACAATGAAGAAATTCAAAGCCCACCCACCACCCACTTGGTAGCCACTGTCGATGATCTAACCGACGTGCTAGATTTCGACTCCGAAGACATCGACGGTATGGACGCCGATGTAGGAGATGATCAAGAACCAGCGCCTATAGGGCACTGGAAAGCCACCTCGTCATATGACATATACATGGTGGATACTCCAAAAGATGGAGATGGCGATGGAACAGCGGGGGATGACACCTCCAAGAAACAGCCAAAGCGCGGGAGTCAGCGCCGCCGCTCTAAATCCCGCCAAAGCAAAACGGTGATTCCGGCACGGGAGATAATACTACCCCGGATAGCGCCGAAGAACACCCCCCAGCAAGATTCGGCACAGGAAGATGGCGAAGCCAGCCCTCATGAGAGAGCGGCAGACAGAGAGGTTGAGGATGACCATTATATGCCTCCCTCCAAAGACGAGGCAAGCCTCGACGATGAGGAATTCGTCGTGCCATCAAATCCTGCCGAACAATAGCGTTTTAAACGCAGGCTTATAGCCACGGCAAGCAGCCTAAAAAAAGCAGCAATAGCTTAGAGCTGATCAAGATTTGCTAGCTGACAGATGGACTGAAGTCCTTGCGGCCGAAGAGTATGAACTCGAACGCCCCTCCAAGAGTTACCCAAAACGCAGGCCGCTACCCCGATCAGGGGAGGAAGCACCTACATCACCAGCACACGACATGGCCGACCGGCCACCTCGCGGCCGCGACAGAGAGGCCTTTCGGCCCTCCACCCAAGCCATGCCCCGGCGCCGTTCAACTAAGGCACGGGAAAATGCGCCAGACCTGCGAGACGTACTGGAGGACAAGGCAAGGCAAACAAGATCGATCTACGGATCGCGCAGGCGTCCCACGGCACGTGACGGTGATCTTCATTCCGGATACCATAAATCCGGCCGGGCCGAACATAACAGACATAGCTCCTTCAAGCTGCGTCGTGATATAGCCCAGTATAGAGGCGCCGCACACCCACTATACTTCACAAATGAAGTAATGGATCATAAAGTCCCCGAGGGTTTCAAACCCATAAACATCGAATCATATGATGGCAGAACAGATCCTGCGGTATGGATCGAGGATTATCTCCTACATATCCACATGGCCCGCGGCGACGATCTACACGCCATCAAATACCTCCCGCTCAAACTTAAGGGACCGGCCCGGCATTGGCTTAACAGCTTGCCGACAGACTCAATCGGTTCTTGGGAGGACCTGGAAGCAGCATTCCTCGACAACTTCCAGGGCACTTATGTGCGACCACCGGATGCCGATGACTTAAGCCACATAATTCAGCAGCCAGAGGAATCGGCAGGCAATTCTGGACACGGTTTCTAACAAAGAAAAACCAGATAGTCGACTGTCCGGACGCAGAGGCCCTAGCAGCCTTCAAGCATAATATCCGCGACGAGTGGCTCGCCCGGCACCTGGGACAGGAAAAGCCGAAATCCATGGCAGCCCTCATGACACTCATGACCCGCTTTTGCGCGGGAGAAGACAGCTTGCTCGCTCGCA
Source organism: Aegilops umbellulata (assembly GCA_032464435.1). Lineage (NCBI taxonomy): Eukaryota > Viridiplantae > Streptophyta > Magnoliopsida > Poales > Poaceae > Aegilops > Aegilops umbellulata. The sequence continues at coordinate 320,514,167 of CP136057.1, read as the reverse complement.
GTAACAACTTAGCAAAGAACCCTGGTAATTCGGATACCAAGGACAATAGTGGCAGGACATGCCGGAACAAGCAAAAGCGCCGCGTTAGCAACGACAGCAACGAGGACATGGCAGTTAATGCCGGTGTCGGTGTACAAAAAGAGGGGTACACATTTTGTACCCCTATGACTGTGCACGGGCAGTCTGAGCCACGGGCGCCGCCGCACCGAGCCCGGCAAGGGAGGTAGAACCAAGGTAAGGCCGAAGCCAAAGAGGAGCAGAACGACGCCAAGACCAAGACCACAAAGAGCAAAGGGGACGAAGCAGGCCCCCCCGGCAAGATCCTTGCCGGGAGGCGGTTTTTGCAAACCCGGCAAGACCCTTGCCGTGGCAGCTCGCCCGACACCTACGGAGCGGGTCACCCTTGAGTCCACTGCCCCCATGGGGCAAGGATTTGGGAGGCATCCCCATGGTGGTATGCAGATCTTTGTGAAGACATTCAAGATCAGATGCACACTTTAGAAGATGATGGTCCTTGGCGGGATCCCAGCCAAGGAAAACCACAAGGCCCCCGGCAAGAGCCTTGCCGGAGATGGCAGTAGGCGCCACGGCAAGACCCTTGTCGGGACCCCGACAAGACCCTTGCCGGGGCCGCGGCAAGGCCCTTGCCAAGGACACCCACGGGGCCACCATCGGACCCGCACCAGTCACGCCTCCACCACCGTTCGCATGCAACTGCCGACCCAACCAGCTGGGCAGGCACCTGCGTGGCGGCATGCAGATCCTCGTGGAGACCCACCGCTGCGCCACGTCAGCTGCATGCCCGCCTACATGGCATCGCAGGCATCGCTGGCCAGGGCGCGTGTCGACCCGGGAGAGAGCGGCGATGGACGAGACAGGGCTCTCCCCCACCCCCGATAAAGCAAGGACACCTAAGCAAGGCACATTAAATGCACCTTGTCATGTAATGCGAGGGATAACCTCGCATCACTATACCCTTTCCACCTCCTGTGTGCCACTGTGGCAGCCCCTTTCCCTATAAAAGGAGGCGCCAGGCGACCAGGAAGAGGATTCGGCTTTTTGGAGCTCCTCACGCCCCGTAGCTAGCTCAAGAACACAAACATATAATCCACCAAAGCAGGAGTAGGGTTTTACGCATCTTCGCGGCCCGAACCTGGGTAAAGGAATCGTGTACTGCCTGCTCAATCTGCTCTTCTCACGGCCCCAGCGCCCCGCAACCGCAGAAAGGGATTCTCGTGATCCCATAGGTGTCGTTTCCCACCGACATCTTTGGCGCGCCAGGCAGGGGCTGCGCAGTTGTGAGAATCGGCTTTAGCAGTTAGTTCGACGCTTCTTCATCGTCATGGCGCCCAAGAAGAAGACGGCGGTGGCGGTTGGCCCGTCGGACGCCGGGCATCCCGTCCCGACGCGGGCGAGCAGCGGACTGGTCGCCGAAAGGACCCGGGGCGCTGTTCGCGAACACCAACACCGTCCCGGCAGCCGGAGTTTGGGAGGCGGCAATGTTCGTGCGCCCGGTAACGGGCCGCACGCCGCCAAATCCGAAGACGGAGCCGGGCCCTCCGCAGGTGGCGCGGGACCTTCCGAGGTCGCTGCTGCCCCGCCCGCTGGCGGCGCGAGGGCCTCCAGGACTCCCACTCCGGCGCCGACGGCGCGTTCATCTCAAGCGGCGCTCGACGAGCGGCCTGATCGCCCCGAAGACCCCGGGCGTCGCCGCGGGAAAAGCCCCGAGCGCTACTCCCGGGATGTAGATGACCTGCCCGCTTGCCGAGGCGCTGGTGAAGACGGCGTGCGACCGCGCGGTCGTGATAGAGCTCCTTCTGACATGGTCAGAAGTCGAAGCGCGTCGCGATCCATGCAGGTTTCGCTGCCACCGACGCCAGCAGAAGCCCTGGTGCACGCGCAGTTGCTCCTCGACTTTCCTCCCACTACGGGGAAACTCGACGAATGGACTGCCACACCTGATGAAGAAGCCCAAGAGACTGCTCTCCCCGATAAGGAGGCAAGTTGCGATTGGATTATGTACTTTGATGGGGATTTCTCCCTCCAGGGTGCCGGGGCTGGCGTACTGCTCGTCGCCCCCACCGGAGAGCACCACAAGTACGTGATCCAGATGCACTTCCCCAGGGAGGCGTCAACAAACAACACGACGGAATACGAACGGCTGCTTGCCGGTCTTAGGATCCCGGCGGACCTCGGAATCAAAAAGCTCATCGTCAGGGGCGACTCGCAGCTTGTCGTCAAGCAAGTCAATAAGGATTACCAGAGCCCGTTGATGAAGGCCTATGTTGATGAAGTGAGAAAGCTGGAAGAGCGTTTCGATGGTATCCAGGCTGAATACGTTCCCTGAACGGAGAATGATATCGCCGATTACCTGTCGAAGCGCGCTGCCCTCAAGCTACCTGTGGAACCAGGTACCTTTGTGCTTCAGCTAACTCAGCCATCCGTTCATCCATCAACAGAGCAGAACAAGAGGAGGAAATCAGGACCCGGCAAGTACTTTCCTGTCGAGCTCCCCGGAGCCGCCGGCAAGGATGTTGCCGAGGACACTGAACCCGCCACGGGACGGCTAGCTCCGGCAGGACGCCAAGCTCTTGCCGTCGAGACAGCCGCCCCTATAGCGGAGGAAATGCCTTTAGTCCTCACCGTCGAGCCTCAGGCTCCAGCGTGGGCACATCGTACCATCCGATTCCTCCAGACAGGGGAGCTTCCTGAGGAGTAGGAAGAAGCGGAAAAAGTAGCCCGTCGCTCTGCCATGTACCAGTTCGTCGATGACATCCTGTACAGGAAGAGACCGAACGGTGTGAAATTGAAGTGCATCCCTCGAGAGGAAGGACTGGAGCTGTTGGCAGAGATACATGGAGGCATATGTGGATCCCACATTGGGTCGAGAGCCCTTGCCGGCAAGGTGTTCCGGCAAGGTTTCTTCTGGCCCACCGCCCTCCAGGATGCAACGACACTTGTCATGAGGTGTGAGGCGTGTCAGTTCCATTCAAGAAAGCTTCATCAACCAGCTCAAGCCCTTCAAACCATTCCTCTCTCCTGGCCCTTCTCGGTCTGGGCGCTCGACATACTGGGCCCTTTCCCCCGCGCTGTCGGGGGCTTTGAGTACTTGTACGTAGCCATCGACAAGTTCACAAAGTGGCCAGAAGTGGAGGCAGTGAGGAAGGTCACAGCTCAGTCAACTGGCAAGTTCTTCAAGGGGCTAGTGCGCCGTTACGGTGTACCCAACCGGATCATCACCGACAACGGTACACAGTTCACAAGCCGCACCTTCATGCAGTATACTCAGGACCTCGGCAGCAAAGTCTATTTCGCTTCCGTCGCTCACCCGCGGAGCAATGGGCAAGCTGAGAGGGCAAATGCTGATGTGTTGCGAGGCTTAAGGACCAAGAACTTTAACAGACTGCACAAGAGTGGAAGGCGCTGGATCGATGAGTTGCCGACGGTTCTTTGGTCAATCAGGACGACACCAAATCGAGCCACTGGCCAGACACCCTTTGCCCTGGTATACGGGGCAGAAGCAGTTATCCCCACTGAACTCATATACGGGTCACCTCGAGTGCTTGCTTATTATGAGCTTGAGCAAGAGCAACTGCGGCAAGAGGACGCACTACTCCTTGAGGAAGATCGTCTTCAGGCGGCTGTGAGAGCAGCACGCTACTAGCAAGCCTTGCGCCGCTACCATAGCCGCAAGGTTCATGCCCGAAGCCTTGAGGAAGGCGACCTTGTTCTTCGGCGCGTTCAATCGGTCAAGAATTCCAACAAGTTGACGCCGAAGTGGGAAGGCCCTTATCGGGTAATACGAGTCACCAGGCCCGGCGCAGTCCGCTTGGAGACCGAAGATGCCGTTCCGGTGAGCAACTCCTGGAACATCAAGCATCTTCGCAAGTTTTACCCATAAGGCGCGGCTTGTCGGGCCTCCCGGCAAGCCACCTTTTGTACAAGCATTGCCAATGATGCATGTAACCCTTTGTACAAAGGCAGGCGCAGACCCTGAGCGTAAATGAAGCGCTGGCGCCCTAAGTTATAGCATGCATGCTAGATCGAGTCTCGTCCTTGGTTAGGATTGATAGTGCTTAGCGGCGGCTAACCCCTAGCTTAGAGGTCGAGTGTGCATCTCTTTGCTGTTCTTTTGTCTCCTTTGGTTCGCAAGGATCGGATATTCTTGCTGGATCACTTGAGGATGAAGGAAAAAGAGAGAAGAAGGACGGACCAGCATCTAGACCCCGGCAAGCCAGTGTTGCCGGGGGCTACAAGTACAAAGATTCGCCCACGGCAAACTAGAGTTGCCGGGGGCTGCAGTTTTAGATAAGTTCTTCATCCCTTATCATGCATTCTCTTATGGACTGAGGTATGTGAAACCTCGTTTCTTCCTAAAGCTACCGTGCTCCCCTAACTCTAGGCCCTAGGGCTCGTTCCTGGGGCCAGGTTTGGTCGTAGTCGCGGCAGCGAAGGGACGAAACGAGGAGCCTGAACCCGCCTCATCCCTGCCTCCGCCGAAAGCGTGAGAAAGGTCGAGCGACGTGGGGAGATGGCAGGGCCTGCTGCCGGGCAAGGAAATGTCTATCTTAAAGATATCAAGGATTTACCCCTTGACGTGGGTTCCACCCGCAAGACAAGTGACCCGGCAAGCATCCCTTTTTCATTAAAAACATTCCACTCAGGTATAGTTCATGGAGAATGAAAAACATGAATGATGGGATTACAAGCTTTAAATTCAGCTAATGCCCGAAGGCTTACAAACTAAAAAGAGATAAGGTGCCCGTAATCCCTTTCTTGTCCCTCTCTTCAGGAGGCAGGTCAAGGAGGCAAAAAGGGAAAAAGGGGCGCCTAGACAAGCTACAGGTGGCAGAAGACAACAAGAGAACATCTCGGTGGTCGTCCAAAGGCTGGATGGTGATGGCAGCGCCGGAGGCAGAGCTCGATGACGAGGCGGCAGGACGTCAGCACACGTCGAAGGCGTCGTGCCCACGTACTCCGAGTTGACGGCCTTGCTGCCCGCCCTCTTCCTCTTCCGCAACCTCCCAACGCCAGCCGCCCAAGGAGACGTCCCCGAGAAGTTCAAGGAGCCGGCGACACGGATGATGGGGTCGCCGGTGCCGCACGGACCGGCGCCCGACACCTAGTCGGACCCGTCATCCTGCCGCCCGCTACCCTCGTCGTCGCTGCCGCTGTCCTCCTCGTCACTCCGCTCGAGGAGGAGTCTTCGCTATCGGAGTACCTCTCCACGCAGCACCTTGCCCGAGTCTCGACGCACCCGAAGACCTTGACGGAGAGGAGACCGCCCTCCATCAACTTAAAATGGAGGGTGAGCCCCTCCGTCAGGCGGTGGATACGGGCGAACGTCTTCCACCCTCGACCAAGATGCATCACATTAGGGGCTGGGAAGTCGACGCGGACTCGCGTACCGCTGATTCCACAGCCCCTCATGTGCAGCCTCAGTGTCTCAGGCGGGTCCAGCTCCATCTCGCTCGCGAATGGAGTCGGGAGACGAAGACGATGGCGAGGCGGCCGGCGCAGCCTGACGAAGAACTCACAAGGTTCGTCCCCAACATGGACCTCCATGGGGAGAGGAACTGCTGGCGGAGGCAAAGCCGGCGCCCCGCCTCGTCCTCCTCTTCCCCGAGCGCCTCGGCCTCGCCCACGGCCTCGCCCTCTCCCCCTTCCCCTTGCGGCTGGCTCTGCCACCGTAGGTGCAGGAGAAGGAGGGACGCGTTGTCGAGTGGCGACCCTCATCGCCACCGTCGAAGGACCAGGGTTCCCTTTCTCCATGGAGAATGAGAGGGAGGGGAGCAGAAGCTGAAGAAGTGAGATGGAGGAATGCAGGGCACCGACCCCCCCGCTCTTTATAAAGAAGCAGGGTGGGGGATCGACCGCCCCGTTCCGCCAATGAGGACGTGAATGGCGCAGGAGACTGGGGACGATCCGCCGTCCCAGCCCGCGACGGCCCGGCTTCCCGCCTCCACCAACTGCCACCCCAGGCGCATGAGCGCCGCGTGGCGAACGTGCAGGACCGAAGCGACGGGTGAGGTGACTTCTCCCCGCCCCGTGATTAAAGGGAGTGGGTGCCTTGAAAGACCACGCCTCAGCCCCGTCCAGTAAATGGGTCGCGCCTCCACGCCTCCCTCCGTTTATGGGGAAGACGCGAGGCGCCCCCTTTTTACTACGACGTGACGCATGCGTGCAGAGGCCAGCCTCACGCATGCCGCCCGCGTCACGCACGCCTCCCGACGACGCGCCGCGCGCGAGAAGCGTGGGAGGCGCAGAGCGCGAAGAAACTTACCGCGGTAAAAACCGCCCTGCCTGCCCGCGCACCGTTCTTGGGCCTGGCCCAACAACGCGTAGCGCTTATGTGTGGCCCAGGCCCGAGGGCTCCTGTCGGTGTACAAAAAGAGGGGTACACTTTTTGTACCCCTATGACTGTGCACGGGCAGTCTGAGCCACGGGCGCCGCCGCACCGAGCCCGACAAGGGAGGTAGAACCAAGGTAAGGCCGAAGCCAAAGAGGAGCAGAACGACGCCAAGACCAAGACCACAAAGAGAAAAGGAGACGAAGCGGGCCCCCCCGGCAAGATCCTTGCCGGGAGGCGGTTTTTGCAAACCCGGCAAGACCCTTGTCGTGGCAGCTCGCCCCACACCTACGGAGCGGGTCACCCATGAGTCCACTGCCCCCATGGGGCAAGGATTCGGGAGGCATCCCCGTGGTGGTATGCAGATCTTTGTGAAGACATTCAAGATCAGATGCACACTTTAGAAGATGATGGTCCTTGGCAGGATCCCAGCCAAGGAAAACCACAAGGCCCCCGGCAAGAGCCTTGCCAGGGATGGCAGCAGGCGCCACGGCAAGACCCTTGTCGGGACCTCGACAAGACCCTTGCCGGGGCCGCTGCAAGGCCTTTGCCAAGGACACCCGCGGGGCCACCATCGGACCCGCACCAGTCACGCCTCCACCACCGTTCGCATGCAACTGCCGACCCAACCAGCTGGGTAGGCACCTGCGTGGCGGCATGCAAATCCTCGTGGAGACCCACCGCTGCGCCACCTCAGCTGCCTGCCCGCCTACATGGCATCGCAGGCACTACTGGCCAGGGCGCGTGTCGACGCGGGAGAGAGCGGCGACGGACGAGACAGGGCTCTCCCTCGCCCCCGATAAAGAAAGGACACCTAAGCAAGGCGCATTAAATGCACCTTGTCATGTAATGAGAGGGATAACCTCGCATCACTGTACCCTTTCCACCTCCTGTGTGCCACTGTGGCAGCCCCTTTCCCTATAAAAGGAGACCTCAGGCGACCAGGAAGAGGATTCGTCTTTTTGGAGCTCCTCACGACCCGTAGCTAGCTCAAGAACACAAACATATAATCCACCAAAGCAGGAGTAGGGTTTTACGCATCTTCGCGGCCCGAACCTGGGTAAAGGAATCATGTACTGCCTGCTCGATCCGCTCTTCTCACGGCCCCCGCGCCCCGCAACCGCAGAAAGGGATTCTCGTGATCCCATAGGTGTCGTTTCCCACCGACAGCCAGATTCAGAGGCTATAAATCCGGTCAGCGGAAAAAAACCATTTAAAAAGAATACTCAGGGTCCGTCCAGTCTGGACCGAATACTCAACCGCTTGTGCCAGATACATGGCACCCCCGAAAAGCCAGCCAATCACACCAACAGGGATTGTTGGGTGTTTAAGCAGGCAGGCATGCTAAGAGCCAAAAATAAAGACAAGGGGCTGCATAGCGATGACGAGGAGGAGCCTAGGCCGCCGAACAACAGTGGACAGAAGGGTTTTCCCCCACAAGTGCCAACGGTGAACATGATATACGCAACCCACATTCCCAAGAGGGAGTGGAAGCGTGCGCTACGGGACGTATACGCGATGGAGCCAGTCGCCCCAAAGTTCAACCCATGGTCCTCCTGCCCGATCACTTTCGATCGAAAGGACCACCCCACTAGCATCCGTCACGGCGGCTTTGCCGCATTGGTTCTCGACCCAATTATCGATGGATTTCATCCCACAAGAGTCCTCATGGACGGCGGAAGCAGCCTGAACCTGCTTTACCAGGATACAGTGCGGAAAATGGGCATAGATCCCTTGAGGATTAAGCCCACAAAAACGACCTTTAAAGGTGTTATACCAGGTGTAGAGGCCAACTGCACAGGCTCAGTAACACTTGAAGTGGTCTTCGGATCTCCGGACAATTTCCGAAGCGAAGAGTTAATCTTCGATATAGTCCCGGTTCGCAGTGGCTATCACGCCTTGCTCGGGCGAACCGCATTTGCAAAGTTCAATGCGGTGCCGCACTATGCATATCTCAAGCTCAAGATGCCAGACCCTCGAGGAGTAATTACGGTGAACGGAAACACCGAGCGCTCCCTCCGAACGGAGGAGCACACGGTGGCCCTCGCAGCGGAAGTGCAAAGCAGCCTTTTTAGGCAATTCTCCTGTCCGGCCGTTAAAAAGCCGGACACTGTCAAGCGCGCCCGGAGTAACCTACAACGAGACCGCCTGGCACGTTCTGAGCAGGCATAGCAATGCGGCCCCAACCCCAGCCCACGCGACGTAGCGAAACCAGTGCTTCGCGTACATAACTACGCTCTTGAAATACCATGGGCGCAGGGGAAGGGGCACAATCACGGCGAGCCCAAACACGGCCTAAACCGTACTAGGGGCTGCAGAATCCTTTTTTAATCTTTTCTTACTTTCAGGGCTCCATACTTCGGAGGACCTGTTCGGCAATTCAACTACCGCACAAACGACGCAAGATCCAGGGAAGCAGACAAGCCATGCCACACTATGGAACTCCTAGGTGGTCTTTGTTACGAGCAGTATACCTGTTTTGAATAAAATTCCGCGGCCTGCCCCTGGCCAGGACATGTTAAATAGTCCAATATCTTTTGCTTATCGCACTATTTGTATCGTTCTGCTTTGATAGCAGCCTTTTTTGCATAGCTTTTTGTCTATTTTTTGCATTATCCTCTTTTCATATATATGTTTATAAATGACATGTTGCACCCATACACCATGGTACGGCAAACACGCCAGGGGCTTCAGTGCCCCTCAATATGGTGTGAGAAGTCCGTACACTTTCACAAGTGCGGCACCCCGAACTTATAGCACTATATGCATCGGCTCGGAATCATGATTTGGGTCAATAGTTGGGTTTGCCCGGCTCCTATGTTTTGGTGCCTTACGTTCCGCTATATCGGCTAAGGTAGCACTAGGAGAACCACTGTGATTGTGCCCCAGTTGAGCTGGGCTAAGCACCTCAGTGGAGAAAGCTAAAACTGACTGTCATGATGAGGCAAGAGACCGGTCGCTGTTCGAGAGGTTTTTCGAGTCCCTAAAGACTTATGCCGCTTCGAGCGAGGAGCCGTCTTTGTCCGGCCAAGGCGTGGACAGCGCCCCGAACTCGGTCTTCCGAACTAGGGGTTTCGCCGAAATTTAAAATTATAGAGTTCTATGGCTAAGTGAGAGTGTTCAAGCATTATAGTCCAATTGCCTGGTTCGTTGTGATGAGCGCCTCCCTCGAAGGACCCAAATATGGGAAAAAGCGCGCTCAGGTTTATCCCGAACACCCCAGCACTAGTGGCATGGGGCCAGAAGCCGACGACTAGCCATCTCTCAATTTTTGATAAACGACCGCACAGAAAGTAATATTTTAAATTCAACAAGCATTGTTTAGCGCATATGAACACGTTTTCAGCGCACAGGATAAAACGGGCGAGTTCATTCAAAAATTACATCCTTGGTACATTCATCCGCCATAAGGCGGGCTCCCGGCAGAACATCCTTATAATAGTTCTCGGGCTTGCGATGCTCCTTCCCCGGCGGCGGCCCATCCCTCACAAGCTTCTCACCGTCCAGCTTACCCCAGTGCACCTTTGCACGGGCAAGGGCCCTACGAGCGCCTTCAATGCAGACGTAGCGCTTGATAACCTCGAGCCTGGGACAGGCCTCCACCAGCCACCGCACCAGCCCGAAATAGCTCCCTAGCAGGGCCTCTCTAGGCCACAGCCGAACTATGAAGCCCTTCATGGCCTGTTCGGCCGCCTTGTGAAGCTCGACCAGCTGCTTTAGCTGGTCGCTCAAAGGCACAGGGTGTCCGGCCTCAGCATACTGGGACCAGAACACCTTCTCCATCGAGCTGCCCTCTTCGGCTCGGTAGAATGCGGCGGCATCGGATACGCTACGGGGAAGATCTGCGAATGCCCCTGGAGAGCTCCGGATTCGGATAAGTAACAAGTAGTTTACTTTTATATTTCTGCTTTGCATAAAGAATGCCTTACCCGCCCCTATGTTTTTCACTGCATCCAACTCCTGGAGGGCCTTTTGGGCTTCAGCCTTGGCAGACTTGGCAGTTTCAAGGGCCGCCGCGAGCTCGGACGCTTGCGTCTTTGACTCAAGCTCCAAACTCTCATGTTTTTTTCATGAGAGCCTGAAGCTCTTGCTGCACCTCGCCGACCTGGGCCTCAAGTTTCTCTCGCTCGGTGCGCTCCGCGGCCGCTTTCTTTTCGGCCTCGGACAACGCCTGCTTGAGGGTCTCCACCTCAGTCGTGTCCCCTACAATAAGTATTACAATCCTGTCATTTTTTGCAATTGCGCCTTCTTATAGGCACTTTTTTCCGTAAGGTATCTCTTACCTTCTTTCTCCTCGAGCTGCCACTTGGCAAGGCCGAGCTCTTGCTCGGTCCGCTCGAGGCCCTGTTTCAGGGCACCCACCTCCGCAGTCAGTGCGGCGGTGGCTAGCAGCGAAGCCTGCATACGCATATTGACTCTTTTTATTAGACTCATGTGAAAATTGATAGATCCTCTATTCAGCTTTTCTTTCCGAACGCCAAACAGAGCATCAGGGGCTACTGTCTATGTGATAATATTTTTACATATTTTTACTTACCTCGAAGCCTGTTAGAAGGCTAGCACAAGCTTCAGTCAGTCCGCTCTTGGCGGACTGAACCTTCTGGATCACCGTACTCATGATAGTACGGTGCTCCTCGTTGATGGAGGCTCCCTTAAGCACCTCTAGTAGATTACCCGGCGCCTCCGGTTGGACGGAGGTCGCCGGCTCATTAGGCTTGCTCCTCTTGACAGGAGTTCGCCTGCCGTGGTCCGGAACCGTTGAAGATTCCAGCGCGGTGTCCGGCTCAAAGCCGGACTTGGAGCCCTGGGGGGTCTTGTCCCCTTTACTCCTGGAGTCCGGGAGGTCGCCTCGCGGCTCCTCCAGGACCACCTCCTCTTGCCCCGGAGCTTGTCGCGACGCCACTTCGGCGTCGTCGGTCGTGCGGGGGGAGACAGCGGGCGGAACTGAATTCACGTCCGATGAATCCAGGGAGCCACTCGACGACTCGTCGAGCCCGTCCTTGGGCGGGCTGCATGATTATATTCGACGTTAGGGAAAGCTGTGTAACAAGGGAATATCATGAGTTACTCTGGTATCCGAATACTTACAATGCCGCCGGACGCTTGGCCCTGTCCGGCCACTCCTTGTCGTCCTCGTCGGCGTTAGGGGAGTAGTCCGGCGGAGGGGTCTTCCTCCTCTTGGACCCTTCGGCCTCCCCCGTTGGGGCGGCCTTCCTTTTCTTTCCTCCCCCCGCTGGAGGGAGAGAGGTTTCTTCTTCCTCCTCCTCGTTTTCACGGGAGGAGAGCGTCTCGAACTCATCGGATGACGAGTCCGACACCACCATATGACGGGAACTCTTTCGAGTCCCCGTGGCCTTCTTCTTCTTGGCCTTCTTCTCCGGCACCACATAAGGTGCCGGAACCAGCAGCTTCACTAGGAGAGCAGGGGATGGGTCTTTGGGCAAGGGAGCCGGACAGTTAATCGGTCCAGACTTCGCCTGCCAAGCCTGTCAAAGGTGAGGGAGTTTAGATCCTGCATAGAGTCAAACTATGGAAAAAACTTAAACATCCTATAAAAGGTGAAAGTAGCTTACCTCGCTAGTGTGACGCTGCGAGCTATATCCGCGGTCCTCGGAAGCGGATGCGGGAGCCTCGGCGCCTTTGGTTAGCACCTTCCAGACGTCTTCATACGTCGTGTCGAAGAGCCTGTTAAGGGTTTGGTGCTGCGCCGGGTCGAACTCCCACAGATTAAAGTCCTGTTGTTGACACGGGAGGATCCGGCGAACGAGCATAACCTGGACTACATTAACAAGCTTGATCGGCTTGTTCACCAGGGACTGGATGCATGTCTGTAGTCCGGTCACCTCTTTTTTGTCGCCACACGACAGGCCCGTCTCTTTCCAGGACATAAGCCGCGTTTGGGGTCCGGATCGGAACTCAGGGGCCGCGATCCATTTCGGATCACGCGGCTCGGTGATGTAAAACCACCCGGATTGCCACCCCTTCAGGGTCTCCACGAAGGAGCCCTCGAGCCATAGGACGTTGGCCATCTTGCCCGCCAAGGCGCCTCCGCACTCTGCCTGGCTGCCGCGCACCACCTTGGGCTTGACGTTGAAGGTCTTGAGCCAGAGGCCGAAATGGGGGTGGATGCGGAGGAAAGCCTCACACACGACGATAAACGCCAAGATGTTGAGGACGAAGTTCGGGGCCAGATTGTGGAAATCCAGGTCGTAGTAGAACATGAGCCCCCGGACAAATGGGTTGAGTGGAAAACCCAGTCCGCGGAGGAAGTGGGGAAGGAATACTACCCTCTCATGGGGCCTTGGGGTGGGGAGAAGCTGCCCCTCCTCGGGAAGCCGATGCGCGATGTCTTTGGACAAGTATCCGGCCCTCCTTAACTTTTTGACATTGCCCTCTGTGACGGAGGAGACCATCCACTTGCCTCCCGCTCCGGACATTGCTGGAGAAGGTTGAGGTGTGAAGTGCGGGCTTGGGCGCTGGAGCTCGAGTGCGCGGAAGATGGATAGGCAAAGGAGGAAGAAGGCGTAGGTAAAAAGGTGGATCCTTATCCCCTTGTATGGGTAGATTCGGCTATGCGTCCCCACCAGCCTGGTAAAACTCGCTTGCCTCCCAAGCGCCGTGGTAAATGGCGCGGTTGGGTTACCCACGTCCGTATTGATGAGAATCCCGTAAATGAGGGACACGATCTCTGCTTTGACAAGACGTGCCAAGGAAACCGCCTCGCAAAACATGCTGAGGCGGAAAAGTAAAAACGGTTCAAGTAAAAGACTTGGCCGTAGTGTGATGTCATGCTGCAGAATGCATCAGCAGATTAGATTTGTGTTAATATTATTCTCTCTATGGCAATATGTGGAAGCTTTTTTGCAGAGCCGGACACTATCCTTGGTGTTTAAAATCTTCTTGAAGAACTTGGAGGAGGAACCCGCCTTGCAATGCCGAAGACAATCTGCGCGTCAGACTCGTTGTCATTGAAGCCTGGTTCAGGGGCTACTGAGGGAGTCCTGGATTAGGGGGTGTTCGGATAGGCAAGCTATACCTTCAGCCGGACTCCTGGACTATGAAGATACAAGATTGAAGACTTCGTCCCGTGTCCGGAAGGGACTTTCCTTAGCATGGAAGGCAAGCTTGGTGATGCAGATATTCAAGATCTCCTACCATTGTAACCGACTTTGTGTAACCCTAACCCTCTCCGGTGTCTATATAAACTGGAGGGTTTTAGTCCGTAGGACAAGAACTTCATCATACAACAATCATACCATAGGCTAGCTTCTAGGGTTTAGCCTCTCTGATCTCGTGGTAGATCTACTCTTGTACTACCCATATCATCAATATTAATCAAGCAGGACGTAGGGTTTTACCTCCATCAAGAGGGCCCGAACTTGGGTAAAACTTCGTGTCCCTTGTCTCCTGTTACCATCCGGCCTAGACGCACAGTTCGGGACCCCCTACCCGAGATCCGCCGGTTTTGACAATGACAGAGACCAAGACCAGCAGGACGGCAGGACGGAGGTCACCATGGAGCCCAAGGTGGCGTCACCACCAGAGCCTTTAGCAGGCGAAGACTGCTTTTGTTAGGATAAGTTGTACTAGATGTCCCCTTTCAAATTGGCCGTTGTTGGCTCCCTTCCCGCTCAATATTTGGGAAGAGGACCAGGGCCTCTATAAATAGATTTAGCCACCACAGTAGGAGGCATATGATCTGGGACTCGATCCATCCCATCCTCACATCCATCAAGCACAAGAACATCTCGACCTCAGGAGGTTGTTCTTCCCCTTGTACTGTTCATCCTCAGCCCAAGAGGCAATCCACCACCAGCACACTAGAGTAGGGTATTACACCATAACGGTGGCCCGAACCACTATAAATGCCGTGTCCTTTGTGTTGCGAGTTCGTCGAGTTAGTCCTTGAGATCTTAGCAAAGCTAGGACGTGGATCGGTAGGGGGAGATCTTCGTGCGCACCCCAGAGTTCGAACCTTAAGGGTTTTGCCGGAACCCATGATCCGACATTTGGCGCGCCAGGTAGGGGTGCGCCGAGGCTTCCCTTAGGTCGCCCCACGTCCCGTTGCTTCATCGTCTCCATGGCGGCCGCACGCCGCGCTCGCGCTAAGTGCCGGGCTGCCCTCGCCACCTACGTCGCTCATTCGGATCTCATTGGCGGGCCACGCCGTCTTTCTCCGTCGCCTGCCACCAACGCCGTCACCTGCCCGGCGGGGAACAAGCAGCAAGCATCCTCGTTGCACCCCTCGGTGCGGCAGGATGGCCGCACCGCCACTCCGTCACTGACTCCTGCTGGTTTGTCGTCTCACGCTCGTCACGCTCCCACGGACGCACGGGCCGCGCTCCTCATGGCGCACGAGCTCCTACGCTACCGCCTAGTCAACGACCTCTACGAGGACTGGCTCGACCGCATCGCCGAGCTTGTCAGCACCGCAGGGGGCTCCCCTGCGCCATCCCTCTCGCTGCCACACCCTCCGCTAACCGCAGGCAGCGTAGCTCACGGAGCACCTCCACCACCTCTGCACCAAGACGGCGCCCTGGCACCAAGGCGCGCGGCTCCACGACGCGACCCACCGCGTCCGGCGCCCGCGCGTGAGGAAAGAAGCTAGCAAGAAGTCCCTCGACCACAAGAGAACGCTCCACCACTCCCCGCACCTCCATGTCAGGATCGCTTGCTGCGGCAGGGCCCCGCGCCGCTTGCCATGGCGGCGCACGGGCGCCAAGACCAAGTCCACCTCCAAGACGGGCCCCGGTGACCACGATCGGCTGCCGCGCCTTCACCTCCGAGCTGCGTAGCGTTGCCGGGCCGGGCAAGTTCAAGCCGGATCTGCCTCCTCGCTACGACGGCACCCCCGACCCCGCGGAGTTCTTGCAGCTCTACGAGCTGAGCATCGAGGCGACCAACGGCGAAGAGAAAATCATGGCGAACTGGTTCCCCATGGCTCTCAAGGATGGTGCCCGCTCCTGGCTCCTGAACCTGCCTCCAGGCTCGATCTCCTCCTGGAACGAGATGCACGACCGCTTCGTTGCCAACTTCCAGGGAACTCGCGAACGCCCACCGGCCGCGGGTGACCTACGCCATGTCAAGAAACAACCAGGAGAGACCCTCCAGAAGTACATCCAGCGCTTCAACAGCGTTCGCCTCAAGATCCCCAAGGTGACGGACGAGGCCATCATCTCCGCGTTCTCCGAAGGCGTCTGCGACGTGAAGATGAAGGAGGAGCTCGCCATCCACGAGGAGCTGTGCACGTCTCTAGAGCTGTTTAACCTGGCGACCAAGTGCGCAAGAGCTGAGGAGGGGCGCCTCTCCCTCCTCGAGCTCCCGGCTGCGGACTCAGAGGAGAAGAAAGCCAATGCCAAGGACGTGAAGCGCAAGGGAGCAGCCGTGCTCGCGGTGGAGCCGGACACCAAGCGCAGTAGAGACCAGCCTGAGTCATCCAAGAGCAGCCGACCGTTCTGCGCCTTCCATAACCTGCATAGCCACAACACCAGCGACTGTGAAGAGCTCAGAGCCATTCAAGAAGGACGCTTCAGTCAATGCCCCGAGCGCAACGACCGAGGCTACGACCGAGGAGGAGGACGTGGTGGCGGACGCTAGGATGACCGTGGCCCGCGCCAGGAGTGGCGTGACCGGCCTCGTGAGGATCGCTGGCAGGATCAGCCTCACGAGGGAGCCTGGAGGGACCAGTGAAAGCACAAGTGCTCCCTGGGTGGTTTTGGTAATTAATATCAACATATCTCTTGTTGGACTAACACTTTTACCTAGTATGTTTCAGATAAGTTCAACAATGGAGTGGCATGGACTAAAGGATGTGGAACCCCTTCAAGATGCTAAGGACAAAGGATTGGCTCAAGCTTCAAGATCAAGACTCTACATTTTCTATTTTAGTGATCCAAGATCACATTGAGTCTATAGGAAAAGCCAATACTATCAAGGAGGGATGAGGTGTTGCTTAATGAGCCTCTTGCTTCATGTGCTTAGTGATATGCTCCAAAGTCCTCAACTACCTTTCCATATCCACATATGACCTAAACCAAAAGTCAAACTCGGCCCCACCGATTCTTTCTATCCGGAGCCACCGAGTTTCACATGTCATAGCCACTGCCACAAACCCTAGCAAATCGGTTTCACCGATAGGGATCTCGGTCTCACCGAGATGGGATTGTAATCTCACTGTGTATGTCCATTGCCAAAATCGGTCTCACCGAGTTTAAGCAATCGGTACAACCGAGATTACAATGCAAAACCTCTGGTTAGCTGATTACCAAAATCGGTCCCACCGAGTTTGTGTAATCGGTCTCACCGAGTTTGCCTGACCAACTCTTGGTTAGCTTATTACCAAAATCGGTCCCACCGAGTTTGTGTAATCGGTCACACCGAGATTACGTTATGCCCTAACCCTAACCATATCGGTCCTACCGAGTTGCATCTCAGTCCCACCGAAAATCCTAACGGTCACTAGGTTTCCTGAATCGGTCCGACCGAGTTTAACGATTCATTCCCACCGAGTTTGGCAGATTGTGTGTAACGGTTTGTCGGTGTACTAAAATAGGAGTACCTTAGTACCCCGAACTTGTGCACGGGCAGTCGTAGCACCCCGCGGCAAGGCCTGCCAGGTGATCGCCAAGACCCTCCATGGTCCCCTCTTGGGCCATTCAAGAACAAAGTATTTGAGCCAAGCCCCCGGCAGGAGGAGCCTGTCGGGAAGGCCACCCGAAGAGAGCAAGGCCCCGGCAAGAGGAGCTTGCCGGGACGACCGCTCGAAGCACAAGACCCCGGCAAGAGGAGCTTGCCGGGAAGGCCAACCACGGCGCGACAAGGACCTTGCCACGGCGCGTCCCGCGCTCCGGCAAGGCCCGGTGAGCGGCAAGCTCTCGGGCGTGACAAGACATCCACCGCGGCAAAGCGTTTGCCGCGGCAAGTTACCACCCCGTGCCTGTGCTCCAGCTCACCCACCAACGTGTCGCTCTGGGGGCATTCCAGGCGCACGTGGCAGGAGGTTGTGTAGCCAGGGGCATGCGGTGGCGAAGCGAAGCTGACAGAGTAGCCATCGTGGCAAACGGTGGCGCTCCTGACGGTCCACTTCCCTGCACCGTCTGGGCGACGCGGACGGGCATTTAATGCCCTTGTCCCCCGCCGTCAGAGTTAGGTATGATAGCACTATACAGCCACTGTACAGGCAGCTGTACCCACTACAGCATTCTCCCATTTTTGCCCCCACCTGCGCTGCCACCTGTGGGTAACCCCTTGAGCATATAAAAGGAGGCCCCATGCGCACGTAGGAGGGGGGAGGACACCCATCGCCACGCTCGGTCTCGCCAGCGGCTTGTGTGCACTGTAGCACCACGCGCTCCCGAGCAAGAACACAATTCATAACACAAAGCAGCAGTAGGGTTTTATGCATCCTTGCGGCCCGAAGCTGGGTAAAATCCCTTGTGTGCACCGCCTCGATCCGCTCTTTGTGCAACCTCCGCCCCCCGCCGAACCAGTAAGGGGCTCGGTCCCCATAGGTGTTCGAGGAAGCCGATTCCCCCCGACATCTTTGGCGCGCCAGGTAGGGGGCGTCGAAGTTGTGCGAACCTGATCCGGCGCCTGCACCAGCTAGATCTCCTTCACCTTCATTGACATGCCACCGAAGAAGAAGGCTCCGGAGGCGGCTGGTCCGTCCGCGTCGAACCCGCCGCCCTTGGAGCGAACGGGTGGTGGGGACGGCGCCGGCGGTGGGACGGGCATCGTCGAGCCAGCTCATGGCGCCACGGCGCCCGAACATGCACCGAGCTCGTGACGCTACGGCGTCCGAATCTGCGCGGACGCCCCTCGGCGCAGGCGAGCCCTGGTCATACCAGGCAACCTTTCGCTCTATTCCATGGAGCGGAGGCAGTTAGCCCCATAGATTTCGCGTACGGGCCACCTCGAGTGCTCGCTCATGCTGAGCTCGAGCGAGAGCAGCTGCGTCGAGATGACGCGCTGCTCCTCGAGGAGGACCGTCTTCGGGCCGCTGTGCGAGCTCCTCGCTACTAGCAAGCTTTGCGCCGCTTTTATAGCCGCAAGGTTAGTGCCAGAAGTTCCAAGGAAGTGGGAAGGCCCTTGCCGGGTGAAACGAGTCGCTAGGCCTGGCGCTGTCCGCCTTGAGACCGAAGATACCACTCCGGTGAGCAACTCCTGGAACGTTGGGCATCTTCGTAAGTTTCGCCCGTAAGGCGCGGTCGTCGGACCCCGTCCGGCAACCACCCTTCTGTACAAAGTCTTGCCGCTGTTGCATGTGATCCTTTGTACAGAGCCAGGCGCAGACCCTGTGCGCGGATTGGGTTCATGTGCTCCGTGCACCTTGTCGATCTAATGCTCTTCGTTCTTTGCATGCATTATCTGACATTCTGTGCAGCACCGACCCCCGGTAAGCGACGGCGAGCCCCATGTTTCGCCTTGCCAGAAGGCGACCATGCCGGGCAGCGAGCCGCGGAAAAGCTAAGTTGCTAAAGCTTGAGCAATCGAGTTTTTACAATTTTAAGGTTATCTTCCTCGAACGACCGTTCTTTGTATGGAAAACCTGTGCACGGAGGGACCGGTTCGTGGCTAGTTGCGCCCTTACTTCGTTTCGAGTCCGCTCAATGACTTAAGTGTGCTACAACCAGAGTGGCATCCTTACTTTGTTTCGAGCTCGCGCAGCAGCTTAAGTGTGCTGCGACTGCAGTCGCAACACTTACTTTGCTTTGAGCCTGCTCAACAATTTAAGTGAGCTGCAGCTAGCCGCGACAAGGTTTCTTGCCGGTAGTGGCGCCGCTGGCGGGCTGCTGATGTCCTGCACTCAGAGCCCGCGGTAAGGCGGAGGCCTACGCCGACAAGTCCCCAGAAGCGTAGGGCAAAAACATACAAAGCACGGAGTCAAGTAGAGGAAATAACAGTGCAGTCACTACCTAAGATAGAGTTATATTACCAAGGCAAGCTTGTCGCAGACCTAATGAATCGCCTTCGTGACTTGGCCAGCAGCGACAAGAAAGGGAAAGGGGAGGCAGCCTAATCCACACGGTCGCCCTCGATCCTCTTGATCCCGGCCACCTTCTCCACTATGGGCGCGACGAGGGCCCTGATCTCCTCGAGGTCGGCCTCTGCCGGCAGGGATTTGAGGACGTTGGTGAGCCTGATGCCGGGGTTGCGGAAGGCGACCTTCACCAACACCTTCTCGAGGGCTCCGGCGACGGCTTTGCGCGTCTCGCCGGCCAGCTGCTCTAGGATCGCATTCCGGAGATGCTTGAGGGCCGCCACCACGCCCTTGAAGAATGAAGTGAGCTTGGCGCTGGGTGGGACGTTCTCACCAGTGGGATACTCGTGGCCCTCCATCCCCAGCAGCGTCAGCTCCTTGTCGATGGAGGCGGCGATGTCCACGAGGCCCTCGGTCCACTGCTCCACCGTCACCCTGAATTCGTTCTAGGTGACCGCGGCGCTCTCCAACAACGCCTCGTTGTCCGCAACCTCCTTCCGCAAGGCCACCTCTTGCTCCTTGGCGCTGTCCAGCCCCTTGGACAAGGTGTCCAGCTTCAACTCGAGGTCGGCGTTGGAGTCCTTGGCGGCGTCGAGCTCCTTGATCTTCTCGGTGAAGCGGCCCTGCAGCTCACCGAGGGTGTGGGCACCCTTCTCGCGCTCCTACTTGAGCGCGGCGAGCTCCTCGCCGCTCGCCTTGAGGTCGGTGTCGAGCTGCGCCACCTTCGCCTCCAGGGCTTCCTAGGCGGCCTCGGCGGCCGTGGCAGCGTCTCGCGCCTCCTTGAGGGCTCCGCCGAGCGTTTGCTCGCGTGCGGCGACCTCCTCCTCATGGCTGGTGAGGCTGGCTTTCTGCTGCGCCAGCTCGCCCTCCCGCGCGGCTAGCCCCGCGGCGGCAAGCCTTTGCTGCTCTTCGGCTTCCGCCTTCTCGAGGATGAAGGCCGTCCGCGCCTTGTCGAGCTGCCTTCGCTCCTCCGCCAAGGATCGGAGGGCCTCCTGGTTGAGCTCCCGGAGCTCCCCGGCGCGCTTCTCCATGTCCGCTCCCGCCTTCGCGACAAGCGCTTCCCGGCGTTCCACCTGGGCTTGTCGGGCGCGGTAGAGCGACACCAGCTTCCGGAGCAGCCGCTCCTCTTCAGGCTCGCCGCCGCTGCTGCTTGGCGCGTCAACCAACGTCAGCCTGGCGGAGGCGAGCACCTCTCCATCCAAGGCCTCCCCCTCGACCGACGCCCTGGAAGTCGACTCCCAAGGGAGCTTGATGAAGATATCGTCGCCGGCCTTCAGGTAGGCGCCTGGCTGGGGCTCCTCGGGGCCCGACGCCGCTGCGGAGGCGGGATCGGCGGTCGGCGCAGCGTCTGGCGCTCCTGCGGCCTCAGGGCCGTCAGTACGGTTGCCGGCCCCCTCACCCGCGGCCGCCTCGGCGGCCTATTCGCCGACCGGATCTTCAGCACCCTCCACCTCCCCGGTGGCGGCCACGTCATCGGTATGGCCGCGCGCGTCCTCCTCAACGACGACCTCGGTCTCCATCGGGTCCGTGGCGGGCGGGTCTGAAGGCCGAAGGAGGGGGAGGAGTCAAGCAACTATCCAAAGAAGAAGACCCCCAGGGGAGTTTTGAGGCAAGAAGGTTACCTGGGCCAGGGTCTGCCGTCGCGGTCTCCGTCGCCAAGGGGCCGTCGGCATCGTCCCTCGCCGGAGACGGCTCTCTTGCCGGGGACTGCTCCCTTGCCGAGGGCTGCTCCCTCGCCGGAGACTGCTCCCTTGCCGGGGACGGCCCCCTCGCCGGGGAACTCCCCCTTGGCGGTGTAGTTGTAGCGGGCGGCTCATCGGGGACGGTCTCCGGACGCTCCTGGCGGGGCTGCTCTGCTCCTACACAAATCATCAGCCAGATGTCAAGAAAAGCGAAGGGCACCCGGGCGCGCCCAACGGCGGAAAGCAAGTCATATGCTTACGCTGGGGGCTGCGCTGGGGGCTGCTCTGAGGATTAGTTGGTGGGTATGGCAAGGTCATCTCAGGCGCACCCCCTGCCGCCACTGAGGGCTCATCGTCGAGGATGACCACTGGGACCTTGGCTCTCTTTGCCATCCTCTGAGCCAGAGTCCTGAAAAGGACCAATTTCGGAGGAAAGCGAATGAGATGCGAGGCACAACTATAGGAATTGAAGAGACTCAAGAACAGCGGGGATCTTACTCCTCTTCCTCTTCCTCGTCGGAGCTAAGCGCGGAGAAGTCGAAGACCGGCTTGCTCCTGGCACGGGGAGGCGGGGGAGTAGGCTCCCGTGGCCGCTTGGCGGGAGCAGTAGACGACTCCACTCCGGCTGCCGCCGCGGCGCGAGAAGCGGCAGGAGCAGAAGCCGCGGCCCGCGAAGACCCCGCTCCTGCTGCCTCAGAGGAGCGCGTCACGCGGCGCTGCGGTTGTGGGCTCGTCTGCCGCACCACCTCCCCAGCCTTACGGAGACGCCTCCGTGGCTGGGCAGGGGGCTCCGCTTACGACGAGCTGCCCGAAGGTCGGGAGGAAGAGGCGTCAACCTCCGGCAAGCCGCTCGTGCCCTCGGCGGACTCATCCGCCCCTGCACCGTGCCCGGCAAGCTCTTCCTCGCCGGCGAACTCCGCTCGGTCGACAAGGCTTTCCGCCTCCGCTGTGTCCGCCTCCGCCAATGTGAAGCCGAACTGGCCCGCGGTCGCGGCTGCCGCGGCCTCCTCCATCCTGGAGGCGATGTACGCCAACTCCGCGTCGGTGGAGTCGCGGGTGAGGCCCCTCTGCTCGTCGGCGTCGACTGGCCTCTCCACCAGGTCGTCGAAGAACGCCCGCACGACATCGTCGGCGGGCTCCTGCCAAGTGGAGTCGATCCCGTGCGAGTCGCACAGCGGCATCATTGCAAGGATGCGGCTGAGCGACGAATTGTTGCACAACAGGACGACGCCTCGCGGCAGCCTGAACCATTCGGTGTGGTCGGGGTCGTGCTTGAACAGCGCCCTGAGCGTCCCATCAAGCTCCAAGACGGTGAAATTGAAGTTGAGGCCAGGGCGCAGCCTCATGATATCCGCCGCATTCTGGAACTCCCAGGCAGGCCTCCCCTTCTCCTGCAGAGGAGCGATGCGGCGGCGGAGGAAATCTGTGCCGATGGCGCCAACTGTGAGCCCGGCACGCCTGAGCCGCAGGATCCGGGTGATGGCAATCCGCAGCTTGTCGTCGTCCGGAGCCACGTCGCTCCAATCCCTGCCGCGCACCACAGGGGTTTGGCGCACGGCGGTGAATGGCTGCGGGTTCTCCTCGACGATCAGGCACCAGTCTGCCCTCCATTCCTCCCATTTGCTACGGAGCTCTCCCTCCAGATAAGCATCCTTCCTGTCGGGCTTCGAGATCCAGGCGATCCCGCCGGAGAGAGGCTCTCCTCTCTCTACTCGAGGCGTGAATAAGTGTCGGAAGAGAGCTACATTTGGAGAGACTCCGACAAAATTTTCGCAGAGATGTGCGAAAATCGCCATGGTCAAGACAGCATTGGGGGTGAAGTCAAGAAGGTGGAACCCGTAGGTGTTCATGGTGTCGCAGAAAAATTCAGAGAAGGGCGGGCAGAGCCCGCAATAGAAGAACAGAGCGAAGAAGGGATACCCGGTCATCTACTCCTTCTGGGCGATGCCGGGAAGAACCCTCGTGCGCGGATGCGCTCGCGTCCTCGCCGACCAAAAGAGGTAGTATTCCTCCCTCAGGACCAACGCGTCGAGCTCAGGGGGGAAGACCGCCTGCTCCTTTCGCTGCGCCTCGAGCCGCTGCGCCTCGGCCGACTTCACGGCCTTCCCTTTCCCCTTGTCGCCCTTCGGGGCCATGGAGGAAAGAGAGAGGGAGGTCGACGGCGTCGGTAGCACTGGTGGCGGCGGAAGGGGGGCGAAGCGCTGCTTCTCTTGGGAAGTGTCGGAGGATTTCGAGGAATCACAACTGCCGGGTGGGCGGACTGCCCCTGTCTCCCCCGCTTATAAGGGGAGGAGGGGGGTTGTTTCGCCTTTCCGAATAAATAAATCGCCTGCGACGTGACGCGCGCCTGCGGGGCTCAGCCCCGCGCACGCCGCCCACGTCACGCACGCCTCTCCCCACGATGCCGCATTCGACGCGTGCCGTTCGGGGAGGACGTGGTGGGCGCAGAAGCAGATGCAGCGTGACCTAGGCCGCGCGTGCCCGTGCACTGTTTTGGGCCTGGCCCAACAGCGCTGGGCACCGTGTATGGCCCAGGCCCCGGGGCTCCTGTCGGTGTACTAAAATAGGGGTACCTTAGTACCCCGAACTTGTGCACGGGCAGTCATAGCACCCCGCGGCAAGGCCTGCCAGGTGATCGCCAAGACCCTCCACGGTCCCCTCTTGGGCCATTCAAGAACAAAGTATTTGAGCTAAGCCCCCGGCAGGAGGAGCCTGCCGGGAAGGCCACCCGAAGAGATCAAGGCCCCGGCAAGAGGAGCTTGCCGGGACGACCGCTCGAAGCACAAGACCCCGGCAAGAGGAGCTTGCCGGGAAGGCCAACCACGGCGCGACAAGGACCTTGCCACGGCGCGTCCCGCGCTCCGGCAAGGCCCGGTGAGCGACAAGCTCCCGGGCACGACAAGACATCCACCGCGGCAAGGCGTTTGCCGCGGCAAGTTACCACCCCGTGCCTGCGCTCCAGCTCACCCACCAACGTGTCGCTCTGGGGGCATTCCAGGCGCACGTGGCAGGAGGTTGTGTAGCCAGGGGCAAGCGGTGGCGAAGCGAAGCTGACAGAGTAGCCATCGTGGCAAACGGTGGCGCTCCTGACGGTCCACTTCCCTGCACCGTCTGGGCGACGCGGACGGGCATTTAATGCCCTTGTCCTCCGCCGTCAGAGTTAGGTATGATAGCACTGTACAGGCAGCTGTACCCACTACAACATTCTCCCATTTTTGCCCCCACCTGCGCTGCCACCTGTGGGTAACCCCTTGAGCATATAAAAGGAGGCCCCATGCGCACGTAGGAGGGGGGAGGACACCCATCGCCACGCTCGGTCTCGCCAGCGGCTCGTGTGCACTATAGCACCACGCGCTCCCGAGCAAGAACACAATACAATCCACAAAGCAGCAGTAGGGTTTTACGCATCCTTGCGGCCCGAAGCTGGGTAAAGTCCCTTGTGTGCACCGCCTCGATCCGCTCTTTGTGCAACCTCCGCCCCCCGCCGAACCAGTAAGGGGCTCGGTCCCCAAAGGTGTTCGAGGAAGCCGATTCCCCCCGACACGGTTAGATTTTGTGTGGAGGTTATATATACCCCTCCACCCACTCTTCATTCATGGAGAAATCCATCAGAACAGATCTTCACTTCCAATACACATTTTCTGAGAGAGAACCACCTACCCTTGTGTTGAGCTCAAGATATTCCATGGACTCGCGCAACCGTTACCCTCCGTGGGTTGAAGTCTCCATCAACGTGGATGTACGATAGCACCACCTATCGGAACCACGCCAAAAACATCCGTGTCTCCTATTGCGTTTGAATACTCCAAACCCTTCCCTTTACATTCTTGCAAGTTGCATGCTTTACTTTCCGCTGCTCATATACTCATTGCATGCTTGCTTGATATGTATTGTGTTTGTTAAACTAGTGCCTAAACTCCACTTGAACTTAAGAATATTAAAAACTACAACTTTTGGCACTTAGTGTCTAATCACCCCCCCTCTAGACACCTCTTCTCGATCCTCACAATTGGTATCAGAGCTTTGGTCTCCATTGCCTTGGTTTAAACACCTTTGGAGGAAGATGGATGTATCTACTTTAGGGAGTCTTAGACATAGAGTGCCCATTCTTGATGGAGAATATTTTCATGAGTGGAAAAATGAAATGCTCGAGATTTTCAATGAATATCATTTCAACAAGTACATTGCTAGTCCTTGTGCACCTCATATTGATCCTTTGCACCCTACCCTAGATGAAGATATTGACATGATTCACAATCTTAGAACTGTTGAGCTCATCATTAGAGGATTGCCCAAAAATTTGGTTGCTAGTTTGCCTACTCTTAATTGTGCCTATAATATATGGAAATTTCTTGAGGAACGCTTTCCAGATTATTCCTTGAAAATTTTAGACGAAATTCTTCATAAGTCTATTGCTTTGAGTAAGATGAACTCTAGTGATCCTAGATTTGGTGATTGTCTATCTGAGCTTACCAATCTCATGCATGCTAAAGGAAATGTTGGAATCATTAGTGATATCATATCCGAAGCTATTAGAATTCATAAAGGTAACCACTTTGATGATCATTTACCTAATGAATTACCCTCTCTAGGAATTGATCAATCACAAGATGATGTTGAACATGGATATTATGATGAAGATGATGATAGTGACTATGATCTTGATGATGCAATGAGACATTTTGGTCTTATGGCAAATCTTCGTGGCTACATGGCTGGAGGAAAGGAGTGGGTCCTTGATAGTGGATGTACTGATCATATGACCGGAGATGAAGAGATGTTCCGTAAGCTTGCTGAAAATGACGGCCCTCGAAAATATGTCACCTTTGGTGATGATTCAAAGGGTAAGGTGGTTGGCCTTGGTAAGGTGGCCATCTCACACGATATCTCCATACAAAATGTCATGCTCGTTGAATCCCTTGGATACAATTTACTTTCAGTTTCTAGACTTGCAGACTTTGGCTTCAATGTCCTATTTACTGAAGTAGATTGCCAAGTGTTTCATAGAGATAATCATAAAATGGTCTTTACCGGTATACGTAGAGGAGATCTTTACATTGTTGATTTCACTAAAAAGGCTCAACCTAAAACTTGCTTAATTGCTAAATCTTCTAAAGGCTGGTTGTGGCATAGAAGACTAGGTCATGTTGGAATGCGAAATGTTGATTAGCTTATTAAAGGTGATCATATCCTTGGAATAAAAGATGTCGTATTTGACAAGGATAGACTTTGTAGTGCTTGTCAAGCAGGGAAACAAGTTGGAGGAAGCCACCGTGCGAAGAACATCATGACCACAAGAACACCACTCGAGCTACTTCACATGGATCTCTTTGGTCCAAATGCATACAAGAGTCTCGGTGGTAACTCATTTGGTCTAGTCATAGTTGATGATTTTTCAAGATTTACGTGGGTGTTCTTTCTTGATGACAAGTCGCAGGTCCAAAAGATCTTCAAAAACTTCGCTAGGAAGGCCCAAAATCAGTTTTACGTGAAGATCAAGAAGGTTCGGAGTGACAACGGAACGGAGTTCAGGAACGCAAATGTGGACACCTTTCTTGACAAAGAAGGGATTTCACACGAGTTCTCAGCTACGTACACACCTCAACAAAATGGAGTTGTTGAGAGGAAGAATCGGACTCTTATCGAGATGGCAAGAACGATGCTTGATGAGTACAAGACGCCAAAACACTTTTGGGCGGAAGCGGTTGAGACAGCTTGTCATGCAACAAATCGCTTGTATCTTCACAAGCTACTTGGCAAGACGACATACGAGATCCTCACCGGTAACAAACCCCAAGTTGGATACTTTCGAGTATTCGGCTCAAAGTGCTACATTCTTGATAAGCATCGTCGTTCTAAATTTGCTCCTAAGTCTCATGAAGGTTTTCTACTTGGTTATGGCTCAAACTCTCACACTTTCCGTGTCTACAACAATTTCACCCGAAAGGTTGAAGAGACAGTGGATGTGAAGTTTGATGAATCTAATGGCTCGCAAGTAGAGCAATTGCCAATTGATGTAGGAGACAAAGACCCTTCGGAAGCAATTCAAGACTTGTCCATTGGCAAGGTTCGTCCAACGGAAATGAAGGAGAGTACCTCGTCTGTGCAAGTGGAAGCTTCTACCTCACGTCAAGGTGAATCAAGAGTTGATACGGAAGCATCCACAAGTTGGACATGTCAAGATGAAGAAAACGAGGAAGTACACCAAGATGAACATCAACAACCTCCTTCTCCACCACCACAAGAGAACAACAACGTCAACAATGAAGAAGGCCAAGAAGAAGAAGAAGAAGAAGATGAAGAGAATGTTCCACCCCGACCCACGCAAAAGCTTACACGAGTTCGAGCAAGAATTGCCAAAGATCATCCCGTCGAGCAAATCTACAAAGATATCCAAACCGGGAGAATCACTCGCTCTAAAACTCGTTTAGCTAACTTTTGTAAACATTACTCATTCATTTCTAAAATTGAACCTATGAAGGTTGAAGAAGCATTGAAGGATCCGGATTGGATAAATGCTATGCATGAAGAGCTACACAACTTCGAGAGAAATCAAGTGTGGACATTGGCCGAGAAGCCTGACAACAACCACAACATCATTGGTACCAAATGGGTGTTTCGCAACAAGCAAGATGAAGATGGACAAGTGGTTCGCAACAAAGCACGTCTCATCGCCCAAGGTTATACACAAGTTGAAGGTATGGACTATGGTGAGACATATGCTCCCGTTGCTAGACTTGAGTCCATTCACATTTTACTTGCCTATGCTAATCACCATGATATCACCTTGTACCAAATGGACATTAAAAGTGCTTTTCTAAATGGCAAAATTGAGGAGGAAGTTTATGTTAAGCAACCCCCTGGCTTTGTCAATCCTAAGAAACCTAATCATGTTTACAAACTTCACAAAGCCCTTTATGGTCTTAAACAAGCTCCTAGAGCATGGTATAAATGCTTGACCAAGTTCCTTACTGAAAAAGGCTTTGAAATTGGTAAAATTGATTCTACTCTTTTTACAAAAAGGGTTACTGGAGAACTATTTGTGTGCCAAATTTATGTTGATGATATCATATTTGGTTCAACTAACCCTCATTTTAGTGAAAAGTTTGGAAAGCTAATGTCGGAGAAGTTTGAGATGTCTATGATGAGTGAACTCAAATTCTTTCTCGGTTTGCAAATCAAGCAAACTAAGGAAGGTACGTTTGTCTCTCAAACGAAGTACACCAAAGACTTATTCAAGAAGTTCAATATGCAAGAATGCAAAGGTATGCCTACACCTATGCCTACTAGTGGACATCTTGATTTGACCAAAGATGGTGAATCGGTTGATCAAAAAGTTTATCGCTCTATGATTGGATCATTGTTATATCTATGTGCCTCTCGTCCTGATATTATGCTAAGTGTGTGCATGTGTGCACGATATCAAGCTGCTCCTAAAGAATGTCATCTTAAGGCTGTGAAAAGGATAGTGAGATACTTAATCCATACACCAAATTTTGGCATTTGGTATCCTAAGAGGTCCTCTTTTGATCTTGTTGGCTACACCGATTCAGACTATGCCGGAGACAAGGTTGATAGAAACTCCACTTCAGGTACTTGTCAATTCCTTGGTAGATATCTTGTGTCTTGGTCTTCCAAGAAACAGAACTCGGTATCCTTATCCACCACCGAAGCGGAATACATTGCCGCTGGTTCATCTTGTGCTCAATTACTTTGGATGACCCAAACTCTTAAAGATTATGGGATATATGTGAAACATGTTCCATTGCTATGTGATAATGAAAGTGTTATTAAAATTGCTCACAATCCCGTGCAACACTCTCGAACTAAGCATATTGAAGTTCGTCATCATTTCATTCAAGATCATGTTGCCAAAGGGGACAGTAACTTTAAGCATGTTCGCACCGATAAGCAATTGGCGGATATATTCACTAAACCACTTGATGAGAAAGTGTTTTGCAGGTTAAGATGTGAATTGAACATCATTGATGCTTCAAACTTGGAGTAGGAACTCCATTTGATACATGCGAGGCATGAGCCTATGACTAATCCTTGATATTTCTCTTATGAAGCTATTCATATGTCTTGGATATATTTGCACCTTGCATGTTATCTAACCCGTGTAGGTACTTGGTTGAATCTAATTCTATGAGATTACAACTCACTCACATCTTGAGCAATCTCTACATCACCAAGTCTCTACACAATGGTGGTTGAAGACAAGGAAGCACAAAACCGTTCAAACATATCCTTTGACAAATTCTATGTTGAGTTTCATGATAGTCATTTTGGATACACAAGTGCTCTTCCTTGCAAGACTAACCCATGTAGGTAGATGAACTCAAACTCCAAGTGGTGCTCCCAACTCTTGATGAACTACATCAACCTTGAGCAACCCACACAAGTTCAACTACATGAGCAAGACCCACACCACCACCCAAGGTATGTTATTCCATCTTAGAGAAGCTTTACTCCAAGACATGAGTCAAAGCAACTCAACAAGATGTGAATACATCAAGATGCTTAAACAAAACATGGTAACCCCATTTTGAGCTTAAACGATGAGTATGACCTATGATCAAGTGCTCTCACTTGACTCCTAAGTCAATATACTCTAGCATAGGTGACTTTGTCACTGCCCAACTCTAGATGAAGTTCTCTTGTGTTTTCTTTTCCGTGTTATTGCATTTGTTCCTTGCATATTTGTTTCCCCTTTTCAAAAAAAACTTCATCTAGAACTTTTAGTTTCTTTTCTTTTCCATTTGTTCTGCATTTTCTGCATCCAATTCATTGCAAATCTTTCAGTTAATTCCTTGCAAATCCTTGTGAGATCTTACTTGTCTAGTGAGCTAAGATGACAAGTGGTTCCACTCTGATGAACTCGGTCACACCGGTTTGTTTTCTTCGGTCTAACCAAAATCTTTTGGTGCAACCAAAGCACACAACTCGGAGTCACCGATTTCATCACAGGAAAACCAACTTGCCACTCATTCCTGATTTCTATTTTGCTCCAGCTCCACTCAATGATTCTTGTCCTCTACCAGCATCATGTTACACATGTTGCTTTGCTCTGTGACTCAAGGACCAGCCCATTTGTATCACATGTCCAGAAGACCCTTCTTGGAAATTGATGTCAAAGGGGGAGAGAGAGATCACATCAAAGCTTAATCCTTCCTATAGGGGGAGAAAGAGAGAATACTCAGGGGAGAGAAAGTAATATCATCAATGCCCCAGATGCTTGATGTTCAAGAGGAGAGATGTCACATGTCTTTAAAAGGGGAAAGACATGTTTGTTTGCTTGCTTTAGCTCAAGCTCTGTTGATTATTTTCTATTGCTCTGATTTTCTGTTCCCTATCTTCTCCCAATATCTCATGTTAGATTCAGGGGGAGCAAGACATCTAAGGGAAGGAAATCTCTGATTTTATTCCATATCTTTACCTTTGGGGACATGTCTATATCCAATGTAGTACTTAGTACTCACTCTACATGTCATCCCAGTCTTGGTTCTATTGTGGTTCCTTTTTGTTTGCTCTGGTTAGTAGGTGTATCTGTGTTATCTAACCTTGTTTGTGCAGGTTCATCCCATCCTAAGCCAACTCAGGACCACAAGGTAAGTATATGCATCGCTGTCATGTGAATGAGAAATTCTTGCTGATGTACATACTGTTTGCAAGAAGGACTCATAAGCATGAAGGTACTTTTCTCATAGTCCCATCATTTTCTCTGATGCATATAGCCAAGATACATGTAACACATTGCTTACTCTGTCATGTTTATGCATTCACATGCTCCTATATTCCATATTCACATGATTGCATACATGTAGGGGGAGCCTATGCATGTTACATGTCTTTCCAAAGCTTTACGTGCTATTCTCTATATCTTTATCTAAAGCTTTGATGTATGTTGTCATCAATTACCAAAAAGGGGGAGATTGAAAGCACAAGTGCTCCCTGGGTGGTTTTGGTAATTAATGTCAACATATCTCTTGTTGGACTAACACTTTTACCTAGTATGTTTCAGATAAGTTCAACAATGGAGTGGCATGGACTAAAGGATGTGGAACCCCTTCAAGATGCTAAGGACAAAGGATTGGCTCAAGCTTCAAGATCAAGACTCTACATTTTCTATTTTAGTGATCCAAGATCACATTGAGTCTATAGGAAAAGCCAATACTATCAAGGAGGGATGAGGTGTTGCTTAATGAGCCTCTTGCTTCATGTGCTTAGTGATATGCTCCAAAGTCCTCAACTACCTTTCCATATCCACATATGACCTAAACCAAAAGTCAAACTCGGCCCCACCGATTCTTTCTATCCGGAGCCACCGAGTTTCACATGTCATAGCCACTGCCACAAACCCTAGCAAATCGGTTTCACCGATAGGGATCTCGGTCTCATCGAGATGGGATTGTAATCTTACTGTGTATGTCCATTGCCAAAATCGGTCTCACCGAGTTTAAGCAATCAGTAGAACCGAGATTACAATGCAAAACCTCTGGTTAGCTGATTACCAAAATCGGTCCCACCGAGTTTGTGTAATCGGTCTCACCGAGTTTGCCTGACCAACTCTTGGTTAGCTTATTACCAAAATCGGTCCCACCGAGTTTGTGTAATCGGTCACACCGATATTACGTTATGCCCTAACCCTAACCATATCGGTCCTACCGAGTTGCATCTCAGTCCCACCGAAAATCCTAACAGTCACTAGGTTTGCTGAATCGGTCCGACCGAGTTTAACGATTCGGTCCCACCGAGTTTGGCAGATTGTGTGTAACAGTTAGATTTTGTGTGGAGGCTACGTATACCCCTCCACCCACTCTTCATTCATGGAGAAAGCCATCAGAACAGATCTTCACTTCCAATACACATTTTCTAAGAGAGAACCACCTACCCTTGTGTTGAGCTCAAGATATTCCATTCCTACCATATGAATCTTGATCTCTAGAGGGAGGCTGTCTGGGAGGGGCACAGGATAGAGGGGGACACAACCGAGATGAGAGAAAGAGCTCGAGGTAGGTTCATATAGAGGAGGCGCTAGTGCACCATGGGTAGCACCCACGGACACGCTCGGTGAGCTCTGCGGAGGGAGAAGGAGGGCAAGGGAGGAGGGTCAGGCAGCGAGGCATGTCCCGGACGTCGCGGCCACCTCGGGAGACATCATTCCGATGCCCAAGGTTGTCACATGCCCTCGGCATGGGTGAGCTATAGTGCAGGAGAGCACTATAGCATGCTATAGAGCGTGAGCTCTGCATGCTCTGGCATTGTTTAAGTTCCATAAGCATGTCCTTTTGTGTCTAGGGGTTCTAGGGGAGGGTAAACAAGGAGGGGAAAGCCTTGGATGCCATGGTGAACCACTAGGAGAGAGGTGGGGTTGAGAGAGAGAGAGAGAGAGAGAGAGAGAGAGAGAGAGAGAGAGAAATGTGTTGTCCAGAAGAGTAAAATGGGGTTTTACCCCTTTCAATCATTGAGATGAGGAGGAGAGGGAGTTCCTGGTGGTAGAGGGTGAGTAGGGGAGGCTCTGGTAAAAATTTGAGCCAAAGGAGATTAGTGAGAGTGGTACAAATGGTAGTTTTGGCAACATGACAGAAGGTGTTTGATCCAAATTTGGGCAAGTAAATAGATTCTCCTTGCCATGAGATTTAACTGTATCAAATTGTAGATAGAAATAAGGTTGATCACCAAGTTTAAGCTCATTTAAAGAAGGTTGCCATATTTGTAATCCAACTCTTGCCATTTTCGGCATTGTGGTATAATTTTTCCTCCGTGGTTGGGTTCCCGTCAGTTTGCATTTTGGTCATGTCATGCATTTCATATCATGTCATCATGTGCATCGCATTCGCATACGTGTTCGTCTCATGAATTCGAGCATTTTCCCCGTTGTCCGTTTTGCAATCCGGCGCTCCTATGTCCCCCGGCGTCCCCTTTTACATTTCTTCGTGAGCGGGCATTAAACACTCTCGGAATGGACCGAGGTTTGTCAAGCGGCCTTGGTATAGCACCGGTAGACCGCCTGTCAAGTTTCGGGTCAATCGGAGGTCGTTTGGTACTCCAACGGTTAACCGGGTAACCATAAAAGCCTCGTGTGTGTTGCAGCCCAAAACCCCTCCAAAACATCCCAATAACACATCTAAGACACTCCCATGTCCACCGCCGTTCGATCACGATCGCGTGACCGAAAACCGCACTCCATTTGGAGCTCCCTAGCTCCTTCTACATATAAATATGCCTCCCCCTCCGAAATCCCGGGTCCAATCCACCCTAACCCTAGTCTTTTTCCTCCCCCGCCGCCGCCGGACAAAAATCCGGGCAGCGGACCTGTCCGTCCGCCGCCGCTCGGCCAATCGGGAGCCGCCACGTGGCGCTCCTCCTCCTCCCGCGCCGCCGGCCCGCCGGGCCCGAGGCCGGCCCTCCCGCGCGCCGACCGGGCCGCGCCCGCGCCCCGACCGCGCCCGCGCGCCCCGCCGCCTCGCGCTCGCCGCCACCGCCGACGCCCCGCCGCGCCGCTCGCCGCCTTCGCCGTCCGCTGCCTTCGCCGCCCGCGCCGTCCCGAGCGCGCCCGCACCTCCTCCGCCTCGCCCCGCCGGCGCCGGCGCCGGATCCGGCCGGATCCGGCCCGGATCCACCTCGCCGCCGCCTCCCCGAGCTACTCCGGTGAGATCCCGGCGAACCTCGGTTTGCGCGCCGCGGGGTGACTTTTCCCCTCCCCGTTTTCTTCTAAGTCCTTTAATTTTTGTATTACTATCGCATGTTCATCACATCATAACTTGCTGTATATTGCACTGTTTCGTGGGTATAATATATCAAATTGTTCGCCTCGGTGAGTACATAATTGCACTCCATTGCATCATTCTCATTTGAGCTCATCTTGATGCCCAAAATGCTGTTGGAAGAGGGCTATGTGATGTTAGTTTCTGATTCTTATCAGAACATGCACTTTTGTCATTTTTGCCATGATTGATGTGTACCTCCTATGAAGTTGAGTCCTACACGAGTTTTGTTATACGCCATGTTACCTTTCCAGATAATTATGTCATGTATTTTTGTGATCTTTGTGGTGACTAGCACAAGCATGCAAACTAGGGTACTTAATGTTGCTGATTTCAGAGACTTAGCGATTTCACTAAGTCCCTGCCTGCTGTTAATTTTATGCCATGTGTTCATGTTGTTTCCGAGAGATCTATGCTTCTTTTGAGCATGATCAGTAAGAGTGTTTTAAGCATATGGATTTGCACTATCTATCCATGCCTTTGTTTGTAATTATGGAGCGCCATAGCTTGAGTCAATCGAGCTCTACTTTTGCTATAAAATGTTACTGGCAGATTGTTTACATGTTATTCGATTTTGCCAAGCTTGGTGTAGTTGATCCTTGCATGATATGATGTTATTATTGCAATGTCTAGTTCCTATGCCAGGTCTTCATGATGTATGTATGCTTAGCTTATCATGAGATGCTCTGTAGTGAGTGCATCGAGCTCACGAACATGCCTACTTGTTATCTGTTTTTGACATGTCCAGTTTTCTGCGAAGTCTGAAACCTGTAACGAAACTTGCTTAATTGACATGGGTGTTATTATATTTTATTTTCCTTTTTGTCTTATGGTCAGTAGGGGACTTTTGTTAAGTGCTTTGATTAGAATCATGCCGTGCCTTACTTTGCTATGTACTGATCCTGTAGCATGTTGTTTCATTGCTCTAAACATGTCATCCTGATGTTAGTTTCTGGCATATTGATATTTTCACCAAGTCTGTGAACCTGTTATCTTTTGCACTTTTGCCATGCTTGTTTGAACCTGTTATTGTGTGATTTAGCCGTAGCTCAGTGTTCATCTTTTGTCAAGAATCTTGAGAAGATTACTGTCATATGCTTTGTTAATATGTTTGGGTGCAGTAGCTTAATTTCTTGTTGCTTGCTAAGTAGCATCATGCTGTTAATGGCAGATTATTGTCATTCTTGTATTGCTTGTCTTTTGCAAACCGTGCGTCCGATTCCGATGATCTTTATATCGATTTCAACCGAAATCACCTCACCTATCCAGTGGCATACTTGGTTTGCCAAGATTATGCCTTGTTCATCTTTGTCCTTCCGGAGCACGCATAAGCATTGCATATCACATCTCGCATATCATACCATGTTTTGCATCATGTTGCTTGCGCGTTGCATCGTGATTGATGTTTGTCCCCTTTGCTTGTGTTCTTGCTTTGGGTAGAGCCGGGAGACGAGTACGTGAACGAGGAACCTGTTGAGAACGCTTACGAGGACCAAGCTTTCGACAACTCTGAGAACCTTGCAGGCAAGATGACCATACCCTCGAAATCACTTCTATCTTTGCTTGCTAGATTGCTCGCTCTTTTGCTATGCCTATGCTGCGATACCTACCACTTGCTATATCATGCCTCCTATATTGTCATGTCAGCCCCTAACCATCCATGTCCTAGCAAACCGTTGTTTTGGCTATGTTACCGCTTTTGCTCAGCCCCTCTTATAGCGTTGCTAGTTGCAGGTGAAGATGAAGTTTGTTCCTTGTTGGAACATGGACTTGTTGTTCCTTGTTGGAACATGTTTACTTGTTGGGATATCACAATACCTCTTATTTAATTAATGCATCTATATACTTGGTAAAGGGTGGAAGGCTCGGCCTTATGCCTGGTGTTTTGTTCCACTCTTGCCACCCTAGTTTCCGTCATACCGGTGTTATGTTCCCGGAGTTTGCGTTCCTTACACGGTTGGGTGATTTATGGGACCCCCTTGACAGTTCGCTTTGAATAAGACTTTTCCAGCAAGGCCCAACATTGGTTTTACCATTCGCCACCTAGCCTTTTTCCCTTGGGTTCTGCAGACTCAAGGGTCATTTTTGCCATGATTGATGTGTACCTCCTATGAAGTCGAGTCCTACATGAGTTTTGTAATATGCCATTTACCTTTCCAGAGAATTATGCCATGTATTTTTGTGATCTATGTGGTGACTAGCACAAGCATGCAAACTAGGTATCTTGATGTTGCTGATTTCAGAGACTTAGCGATTTCACTAAGTCCCTGACTGCTGTTATTTTTATGCCATGTGTTCATGTTGTTTCTGAGAGATCTATGCATAATTTGAGCATGATCAGTAAGGGAGTTTTGAACCTGAGTATTTGCTCTATCCATCCATGCCTTTGTTTGCAATTATGGAGTGCCATAGCTTGAGTCAATCGAGCTCTACTTTTGCTTCAAAATATTGCTGGCAGATTGTTTACGTGTTATTCGATTTTGCCAAGCTTGGTGTAGTTGATCCTTGCACGATATGATGTTATTCTTGCCATGTCTAGTTACTATGCCATGTATTCTTGATGTATGTATGCTTAGTTTATCATGCAATGCTCTGTAGTGAGTGCATCGAGCTCACGAACATGCCTAGTCGTTATTAGTTTTCTGCCATGTCCAGTTTTCTGCTAAGTCTGAAACCTGTAACGAAACTTGCTTATTTGACATGGGTGTAATCATATTTTCTGATCCTTTTTGGCTTATGGTCAGTAAGGGACTCTTGTCAAGTGCTTTGATTAGATTCATTCCGTGCCTTATTTTGCTATGTTCCGTTCTTGTATCATGTTGTTTCATTGCTCTGAACATGTCATCCTGATGTTAGTTTTCTGCTATGTTGTTAATTTCACCAAGTCTGAGAACTTGTTATCGTTTGCACTTTTGCCATGATTGTTTGGACCTGTTATGATGTGAATTAGCCGTAGCTCAGTGTTCATCTTTTGTCGCGCATCTTGTGTAGATTACTGTCATATGCTTTGTTGCTATGTTTGGGTGCAGTAGCTTAATTAATTGTTGCTTGCTAAGTAGCATCATGCTGTTTATGGCAGATTCGTGACATTCTTGTTTTGCTTGCCATTTGCAAACCGTGCATCCGATTCCGGTGAACTTTATATCGATTTCAACCGAAATCACCTCATCTATCCAGTGGCATGCTTGGTTTGCCAAGATTATGCCCTGTTCATCCTTGTCCTTCCGGAGCATGCATACGCATTGCATATCACCTCTCGCATATCATGCCATGTTTTGCATCATGTTGCTTGCGCATTGCATCGTGGTTGATATTGGTTCCTTTGCTTGTTCTCTTGTCTTGGGTAGAGCCGGGAGACGAGTACGTGAACGAGGAACCTGTTGAGAACGCTTACGAGGACCAAGCTTTCGACAACTCTGAGAACCTTGCAGGCAAGATGACCATACCCTCGAAATCACTTCTATCTTTGCTTGCTAGATTGCTCGCTCTTTTGCTATGCCTATGCTGCGATACCTACCACTTGCTATATCATGCCTCCTATATTGTCATGTCAGCCCCTAACCATCCATGTCCTAGCAAACCGTTGTTTTGGCTATGTTACCGCTTTTGCTCAGCCCCTCTTATAGCGTTGCTAGTTGCAGGTGAAGATGAAGTTTGTTCCTTGTTGGAACATGGACTTGTTGTTCCTTGTTGGAACATGTTTACTTGTTGGGATATCACAATACCTCTTATTTAATTAATGCATCTATATACTTGGTAAAGGGTGGAAGGCTCGGCCTTATGCCTGGTGTTTTGTTCCACTCTTGCCACCCTAGTTTCCGTCATACCGGTGTTATGTTCCCGGAGTTTGCGTTCCTTACACGGTTGGGTGATTTATGGGACCCCCTTGACAGTTTGCTTTGAATAAGACTTTTCCAGCAAGGCCCAACATTGGTTTTACCATTCGCCACCTAGCCTTTTTCCCTTGGGTTCTGCAGACTCAAGGGTCATCTTTATTTTAAACCCCCGGGCCAGTTCTCCTTCGATTGCTGGTCCAAACTAGAGCCCTTTGCAGCGCCACCTCGGGGCAACTCGAGGGCTAGTTTTAGTTGTACGGACTGCTCATCCGGATGTGCCCTGAGACCGAGATATGTGCAGCTCCTATCAGGATTTGTCGGCACAATCGGGCGGCTTTGCTGGACTTGTTTTATTGCTGTTGAAATGTCTTGTAGTCCGGGATTCCGAGATTGATCGGGTCTTCCCGGTAGAAGGAATATCCTTCGTTGACCATGAGAGCTTATCATGGGCTAAGTTGGGACACACCTGCAGGGTATTATCTTTCGAAAGCCGTGCCCGCGGTTATGAGGCAGATGGGAATTTGTTGATGTCCGGTTGTAGAGAACCCGAAGTTGACCTTAACTAAAACACATCAACCGCGTCTGTAACCGTGATGGTCTCTTCTCGGCGGGGTCCGGGAAGTGAACACGGTTGTTGGAGTTATGCCTGACGTAGGTTGTTCAGGATCACTTCTTGATCACTTCTAGTTTCTCGACCGTGCTTTGCCTTCTCTTCTCGCTCTCTTTTGCGCTGTAGCCACCATATGCTAGTCGCTTGCTGCAGCTCCACCTCACTATCCTTTTCCCACCTTTAAGCTTAAATAGTCTTGATCTCGCGGGTGTGAGATTGCTGAGTCCCCGTGACTCACAGATATTATCACCACAGTTGCAGGTACCAACGATGTCAGTGCAGATGACGCGACCGAGCTCACTTGGGAGTCCGACGAGGAACGTGGCCGTTACTATGTTTCTTTTCCAGATGATCAGTAGTGGAGCCCAGTTGGGTGATCCGGGGATCTGTTTAGCATTTGGGGTAGTCTTCTTTCATTTTGGTACCGTAGTCGGACCTTGAGTGTAAACTGTTTGATGGATGTTATTTATGTACTTGTGTGAAGTGGCGATTGTAAGCCAACTATGTTTCTTTCCCCTTTATTTATTACATGGATTGTGTGAAGATTACCTCACTTGCGACATTGCTTTCAATGCGGTTATGCCTCTAAGTCGTGCCTCGACACGTGGGAGATATAGCCGCATCGAGGGCGTTACAAGTTGGTATCAGAGCCGACCCTCGTGGTTACACGGATGGTTGCGGACAGGTGCGTGGTCATGTTGCTCATGACGTTTGTGACCCGTCGTGGCACCCGGCATGGCACATGTACCGGACTGGAAGCACAGACGTTTGTGCCAAGAGGGAACGTTCCTGTGGCCCGACGAGGACGTCGGTTCCTCTGAGTGGGGGTGTATGTGATAGCCAGGCTTATTAGGGATGATAGACTACTCATATCAATAAGGAATTCTTTCTTTTCCGGGAGCCCATTCGGACAGAACTCCAAAGTTAAGCGTGCTCAGCTTGGAGTAGTGTCAGGATGGGTGACCGACCGGGAAGTTGCTCCCGGGTGCGCACGAGTGAGGACAAAGTGCGCAGAAAAGACTAGTATTGATCTGTGGGGCCAGTCTAGATCCCGCCAGGAGTAACGACCACCGGCGGGTGTGTCCGGGGCGTTACAAGTTGGTAATCAGAGCCTTTCCCCGACCTTAGGAGCCCCCACTGTTTGATCGTCTTTAGTGGCCGAGTTGTGTCTAGAAAAAAAATGTTTTGAGTCATTTAGGAATTATATATCGGAGAGTTAAGAATTCTTTTTACTCCCCAGTCCCTTCGACCTTCTGGTAAGGCTTCCTGACGTAGAGTTTGACTCTTCTCTTCTCAAAATTTCACTAAAAAAAATTTTTAGGATCCCGCGGGTATATTACAATCGTTCCGATGGTTTTATGATGACAACATTGTCTTGGTTGCCTCCTGACATTTAGGGGTTATGGCAGTGTCCCGGGGAGTTGAGCTCCGAGGTGTTGTCGTCATAATCTTATCGTTGCGGTTTTGGAATACCTGAGTTTAGTACGCCGACATCGAAAATCTCTTTTGTACAGTTGTTGGTGAGATAACCCTGATAGCCCAGTACTGTGGCGAGTGCAGGGGTATTGCCATGACTCGTATAACGGATGCTTTTCGAAGGTTGAGGTAGACGATTTCCGAAGGTTTCTTGGTTATGTGTTGAAGGATGGATACAGCTGGTTGTAGGATTTGCTAGTTTGGGTGAGATATTATGCTTCCCCTGTATCCCCAACACCTGATTGCATAACCGGGAAGTTTCGGGAGTTTATAAGTGGGAATTCCTGTAGCTCTGGTATTTCTTCCGCAGATATTTGGTTTGTGATTGGGTAATCCTTACCAAGTATTTGTTCATATCCATACCTTGTTGATTTTATTCCTTACCATGTTCTAAGTGGCTTCTCAGCTTTGGAAGTGTGATGATTTACATTGGAATTCATTCGTTCATTCTCGTTCGAATGTTAATTGTGAAGACTATATGTTGCAATTTCGTTCCTTTGATTCAGCTTCAATATATCTCTGTCAAGATGCTAATGGATGTCACCCTCTTCAGGATGGCTCCACCAACGCGTCAGAATCCGGAACGCAATGAAGGGAATCAGGCTAACCCTCCGCCACCACCTCCGCCTCCGGAAGCTTGGCAAGCCTTGATGACTGCCACAAATGCCAATGCTCAGATTCTGATTCAGCTCTTGCAAGATCGCAACCAAGGGCAAGCTAATCAAGAGAATCAAGGCCAAGGCAACAATCAGCCGCATTTCGCTTCACTGAACCAGTTCCTTGCTAATCAGCCAAAAACCTTCAGCTACTGTGTCGAGGCCACAGACGCCGATGATTGGCTCGTGGACATCAGCAAACATTTCGAGTGCAGCAATGTCAGACCTGAGGACTTTGTCAAGTTTGCCTCTTTTCAACTCAAAGATCAAGCTGCTGAGTGGTTCCAGCAATACAAAGATTCCAGAGGAGGTCGTGTCATTACTTGGGATGATTTCCGTCGTGACTTCAAAGCGCACCACATTCCAGAAAGTGATGTTGAGCTTAAGCGTGAGGAATTCCGCAATCTCAAGCAAGGCACCATGTCTGTCTATCAATACAACACTCAGTTCCAGAAGCTCTCTCGTTTTGCAAGGCAAGACATCCCTGATGAGAAGAGTATGATCTACCAGTTCAGGCGTGGTCTCAGAGAAGATCTGCAACTTGCTCTCGTGCTTTTCGAGCCATTAAAGTATGATGAATTCTACAACATGGCACTGAAACAAGAAGCTGCTCAGCTCAAGTGTGAGGCATCTAAGAAGAGAGTCAGAGACGCAGTCCAGTCTTCTTCTTCCTCACTTGTGGCAGCTAAGCAACAGAAGTTCTGGTTGCCTCCTCCTCCTCCGTTCCGTCAGCCTTATCAACAGAAGAACTCAAGTGGTCGTGGATCTTCCCACCCACCCAACCCTGGCTATCAGAACAAGTCTCAGAATCAAGCTCCAAGGCCAAGTGCTCCTTACCATCGTCCGCTCTCAGAGGTGACTTGTAACAAATGTCAGCAGAAGGGTCACTATGCGAACAAGTGCTTCAACCAGAGGCGCCTTCCGCCTCCTCCTCCTGTGAAATCTTCCAGCAATGCAGTGGTCAAGCATAATTCCAAGTATGCCAAGGTGAACATGATGAACGCAGCTCAAGCAGAGGATTCTTCTGAAGTGATCATGGGTAACCTTCCTGTTAATGATATTCCTGCCAAAGTCTTATTTGATACTGGTGCATCACATTGTTTCATCTCAAGACCTTTTGCATCTAAGCATGAATTCGTTACTCAAGTTTTGCCGAGACCTTTGTCTATTGTGTCCCCGGGTAAGCAATTGACTTCTCGAGTTTCGGTTCCGGATGTTTCCATCAAGATGGGCGACTATAAATTTCTATCTTCTCCAATGGTGCTTGGTGATTCTGATATTGATCTTATTCTCGGGATGGACTGGCTTTCTAAGCACAAGGCTCAGCTCGAGTGTGCTGCCAGGGAAATCAAATTGACTCACTCTTCTAACGATGTGATCATCTATGCTTCTCGTGATGATACCATTCGGTTGTTTTCTCTCAATGAGAATGATGAATTGGAGGCTATATCTCAGATTCCAGTTGTTTGTGAGTACCAAGATGTTTTTACAGAAGAGCTTCCGGGTATGCCTCCCCGTCGGCCAGTCGAATTCGTGATTGATCTCGAGCCTGGCACGGAACCCGTTTGCAAGCGTCCTTACAAGCTTGGACCAGATGAGCTCAAGGAATTAAAGATTCAACTCGATAAACAAGAACGTCTGGGTCTGATCAGACCGAGTTCTTCTCCTTGGGGTTGTGGTGTTCTTTTTGTCAAGAAGAAGGATGGCACGGACCGACTTTGCGTCGATTACCGTCCATTGAACAAGAAGACTATCAAGAACAAGTACCCACTTCCCAACATCAATGAGCTTTTTGAGCAACTTAAAGGTGCTAAGGTGTTCTCCAAGCTTGACCTTCGTATGGGTTATCATCAGATTCGCATTCGTGAAGAAGATATTCCCAAGACAACATTCAGAACAAGCTTTGGTTCTTATGAATATACTGTCATGTCTTTCGGCCTTGTCAATGCTCCTTCGTATTTCACTCGTTTGATGAATTTCATCTTCAACCCCTACATCAACGAATTTGTCTTGGTCTATCTCGATGATATTTTGGTCTTCTCCAAGAATAAGAAGGATCATGCCAAACATTTGCGATTGGTACTCGACAAGCTCAGAGAGTATCAATTATATGCGAAGTTCTCCAAATGTGAATTCTGGCTTGATGAAGTTCTTTATCTTGGCCATATCATCTCTGCCAAGGGCATCGCTGTTAATCCAGAGAGGGTGTCTGTAGTTTTGAATTGGAATCCTCCTCAGAATGTCAAGC
Organism: Aegilops umbellulata; assembly: GCA_032464435.1. Classification (NCBI taxonomy): domain Eukaryota; kingdom Viridiplantae; phylum Streptophyta; class Magnoliopsida; order Poales; family Poaceae; genus Aegilops; species Aegilops umbellulata. The sequence goes on along the minus strand of CP136057.1, from coordinate 320,471,561 downwards.
AGCTTCGCAGTTTTCTTGGACTTGCAAGCTATTGCAGAAGATTCGTTGAGAATTTCTCCAAGATTGCCAAGCCTCTTTCCAACCTCCTCCAGAAGCATGTGAAATATGTCTGGTCTCCTGAGTGTGATGTTGCTTTCAACACTCTCAAAGAGAAACTCGTCACTGCTCCAGTTCTGACTCCTCCTGATGAATCCAAGCCTTATGAAGTATTCTGTGATGCTTCTCTTCAGGGCCTCGGTGTTGTGTTAATGCAAGAGAAGAAGGTTGTTGCCTATACCTCTCGCCAGTTGAAGCCCAATGAAAGGAACTAACCCACTCACGATCTTGAGTTGGCGGCAGTTGTCCACGCACTAATAACATGGAGACATCTCCTGTTGGGAAGGAAAGTGGACATATTCACAGATCACAAGAGCCTCAAGTATATCTTCACTCAGCCTCATCTCAACCTCAGACAAACTCGATGGGTCGAAATGATTCAAGAGTATAATCCGAGTATTGAATACACTCCAGGCAAGGCTAATGTGGTTGCAGACGCTTTGAGCAGAAAGGCTTACTGCAACAGCTTAATCCTCAAGCCATTTCAACCGGATCTTTGTGAGGCTTTCCGCAAGTTGAATCTCCAAGTTGTCCCTCAAGGTTTGCTTGCCAACCTCATCGTCTCTCCTACTTTGGAAGATCAGATTCGTGAGGCACAACTGTTGGATACCATGGTGAAGAAGGTGAAACGTGGTATTGACAAGGGCATTTCCAAATACAAGTGCTATCAAGTTGATGACAGAGATACTCTTTTCTTCGAGGACCGGATCGTGGTTCCAAAGGGTGATCTTCGTAAAGTCATTATGAACGAAGCGCACAACTCTCTCCTGTCTATTCATCCTGGAAGTTCGAAGATGTACCATGACCTCAAGCAGTCGTATTGGTGGACTCGAATGAAGCGTGAGATCGCTCAATTCGTGAATGAGTGTGATGTCTGCAGAAGGGTGAAAGTAGAACACCAACGACCAGCTGGACTTCTCCAACCTCTTGCTATCCCAGAATGGAAGTTTGATCATATTGAAATGGACTTCGTGACTGGTTTTCCTAAGTCCAAGCGTGGAAATGATGCTATCTTCGTCGTCATCGACAAGCTCACCAAAGTGGCTCATTTTCTTCCTATCAAAGAGTCTATCACAGCAGCGCAGCTGGCAGAGCTCTACACATCCAGAATTGTCTCCTTGCACGGCATTCCACAATTGATCTCTTCAGACCGTGGCAGCATCTTTACCTCCAAGTTTTGGGATTCTTTTCAGACGGCCATGGGCACCAACATTCGCTTCAGCACAGCTTTCCACCCTCAGACTAGTGGACAAGTCGAGCGTGTCAACCAAATTCTTGAAGATATGCTCAGAGCCTGTGTTATCTCTTTCGGCATGAAGTGGGAGGATTGTCTTCCTTATGCTGAATTCTCTTACAACAACAGTTTTCAAGCCAGTTCGGGCAAAGCCCCATTCGAGATCCTCGATGGCAGGAAGTGCCGTACTCCTCTCAACTGGTCTGAAACCGGTGAATGTCAATTGCTCGGCAATGATTTGATCTCAGAGGCTGAGGCTATGTGCAAGGTGATTCGTGAGAACCTCAAAGCCGCGTAGTCGCGCCAGAAGAGCTATTACGATAGCAAACACCGAGATGTGGCATTCGAGATCGGAGACCATGTTTACCTCCGTGTCTCGCCAATGAAAGGAACTCGTCGCTTCGGTATCAAGGGGAAACTTGCTCCGTGATACGTGGGTCCCTTCAAGATCATCGGCAAACGAGGCGATCTAGCCTATCAACTTGAGCTTCCCTCCAACTTTGCAAATGTGCACGATGTCTTCCACGTGTCACAGCTTCGCAAGTGCTTCAAGACGCCTGAGCGCACCATCAACTTCGAAGAGATTGATCTTCAAGAAGATTTGTCCTATCATGAGCACCCAGTTGCTATTCTTGAAACAACTGAGCGCAAGACTCGCAACAAGTCAATCAAATTCCTCAAAGTGAAATGGTCACATCATTCAGACCGAGAGGCCACCTGGGAGCGTGAAGACCACCTACGTTCCGAGTATCCGGAGCTCTTTCAGTCCTAGATCTCGGGACGAGATCCTCTCGTAGTGGTGGTGTGTTGTAACGCCCCAGATGTAACTTGCCATATTTGTAATCCAACTCTTGCCATTTCCGGCTATGTGTTATGATATTCCCTCCGTGGTTGGGTTCTCTCCGTTTTGCATTTTGGTCATGTCATGAATTTCATATCATGTCATCATGTGCATCACATTCGCATACGCGTTCGTCTCATAAATCCGAGCATCTTTCCCGTTGTCCGTTTTGCAATCCGGCGCTCCTATGTCTCCCGGCGTCCCCTTGTACATTTCTTCGTGAGCGGGTATTAAACATTCTCGGAATGGACCGAGGTTTGACATGTGGCCTTGGTATAGCACCGGTAGACCGCCTGTCAAGTTTCGGGTCAATCGGAGTTCGTTTGGTACTCCAACGGTTAACCGGGTAACCGTGAAGGCCTCGTGTGTGTTGCAGCCCAACACCCCTTCAAAACAGCCCAATAACCCATCTAAGTCACTCCCATGTCCTCCGCCGTTCGATCATGATCGCGTGGGCGAAAACCGCACTCCGTTTGGAGCCTCCTAGCTCCTCCTATCTATAAAAAGGCCTCCTCCTCCTTAAATCCGGGCAAAACACCCCCCAAACCCTAGTCCCGCAGCGCCCGCCGCCACCGGACGCGTCCGCGACGGCCGGACACGTCCGCGCCGCCCGCCACGTGGCACTGCGCCGCCGCCCTCCACAGCGGCCAGCGGGGCCCGGGGCCGGCCCGCGCGAGCCCGCGCGAGCCGCCGCCGCCCGCGCCGTTCCCCCTCCGCCCGCGCCGCCTGGGAGCCGCGCGCGCGCCGCCGCCTTTCCCTGCCCCCACCGGCGTCGTGCACCGCCGCCTCCGTCGCCCTTCGCCGCCGTCCCGCCGCGCCGGCCTCCGCCCGGCGAGCCGCGCCGCCCCCGCGCCTCCCCTCGCCGCCCCGCGCCATCCGCGGCCAGATCCGGGCCGGCGCCGCCCGGATCCGGCCGGATCCGTCTCCGCCGCCGCCACTCCGGCGCGGTTCCGGCGAGCCGCGCCGCCGCCTCGATCCGCGTCCCGGCTGGGTTGACTTCCCCGAGCCCGTTTTTTTCTCCAAGTCCTGTAATTTCATCATCATTATCGCATCTTCATCATGCCATAACTTTGCATACGTAGCTCCGTTTTGCGCGTATAATATGTCAAACTGTTCGAATCAGAAAGTACATCATTTCGTTCCATTGCATCATTTTCATTTGAGGTCATCTTGATGCCCTAAATACTGTTAGAAGAGGGCTAGTTGATGTTAGTTGCTGGATCTTATCTGAACATGCACTTTTGTCATTTTTGCCATGATTGATGTGTACCTCCTATGAAGTCGAGTCCTACATGTGTTTTGTAATATGCCATGTTACCTTTCCATAGAATTATGCCATGTATTTTTGTGATCTATGTGGTGACTAGCACAAGCATGCAAACTAGGTATCTTGATGTTGTTGATTTCAGAGACTTAGCGATTTCACCAAGTCCCTGACTGCTGTTATTTTTATGCCATGTGTTCATGTTGTTTCTGAGAGATCTATGCATAATTTGAGCATGATCAGTAAGGGAGTTTTGAACCTGAGTATTTGCTATATCCATCCATGCCTTTGTTTTCAATTATGGAGTGCCATAGCTTGAGCCAATCGAGCTCTACTTTTGCTTCAAAATATTGCTGGCAGATTGTTTACGTGTTATTCGATTTTGCCAAGCTTGGTGTAGTTGATCCTTGCACGATATGATGTTATTCTTGCCATGTCTAGTTACTATGCCATGTATTCTTGATGTATGTATGCTTAGTTTATCATGCAATGCTCTGTAGTGAGTGCATCGAGCTCACGAACATGCCTAGTCGTTATTAGTTTTCTGCCATGTCCAGTTTTCTGCTAAGTCTGAAACCTGTAACGAAACTTGCTTATTTGACATGGGTGTAATCTTATTTTCTGACCCTTTTTGGCTTATGGTCAGTAAGGGACTCTTGTCAAGTGCTTTGAGTAGATTCATTCCATGCCTTATTTTGCTATGTTCGGTTCTTGTATCATGTTGTTTCATTGCTCTGAACATGTCATCCTGATGTTAGTTTTCTGCTATGTTGTTAATTTCACCAAGTCTGAGAACTTGTTATCGTTTGCACTTTTGCCATGATTGTTTGGACCTGTTATGATGTGAATTAGCCGTAGCTCAGTGTTCATCTTTTGTCGTGCATCTTGTGTAGATTACTGTCATTTGCTTTGTTGCTATGTTTGGGTGTAGTAGCTTAATTAATTGTTGCTTGCTAAGTAGCATCATGCTGTTTATGGCAGATTCGTGACATTCTTGTTTTGCTTGCCATTTGCAAACCGTGCATCCGATTCCGGTGAACTTTATATCGATTTCAACCGAAATCACCTCATCTATCCAGTGGCATGCTTGGTTTGCCAAGATTATGCCCTGTTCATCCTTGTCCTTCCGGAGCATGCATACGCATTGCATATCACCTCTCGCATATCATGCCATGTTTTGCATCATGTTGCTTGCGCATTGCATCGTGGTTGATATTGGTTCCTTTGCTTGTTCTCTTGTCTTGGGTAGAGCCGGGAGACGAGTACGTGAACGAGGAACCTGTTGAGAACGCTTACGAGGACCAAGCTTTCGACAACTCTGAGAACCTTGCAGGCAAGATGACCATACCCTCGAAATCACTTCTATCTTTGCTTGCTAGATTGCTCGCTCTTTTGCTATGCCTATGCTGCGATACCTACCACTTGCTATATCATGCCTCCTATATTGTCATGTCAGCCCCTAACCATCCATGTCCTAGCAAACCTTTGTTTTGGCTATGTTACCGCTTTTGCTCAGCCCCTCTTATAGCGTTGCTAGTTGCAGGTGAAGATGAAGTTTGTTCCTTGTTGGAACATGGACTTGTTGTTCCTTGTTGGAACATGTTTACTTGTTGGGATATCACAATACCTCTTATTTAATTAATGCATCTATATACTTGGTAAAGGGTGGAAGGCTCGGCCTTATGCCTGGTGTTTTGTTCCACTCTTGCCACCCTAGTTTTCGTCATACCGGTGTTATGTTTCCGGAGTTTGCGTTCCTTACACGGTTGGGTGATTTATGGGACCCCCTTGACAGTTCGCTTTGAATAAGACTTTTCCAGCAAGGCCCAACATTGGTTTTACCATTCGCCACCTAGCCTTTTTCCCTTGGGTTCTGCAGACTCAAGGGTCATCTTTATTTTAAACCCCCGGGCCAGTTCTCCTTCGATTGCTGGTCCAAACTAGAGCCCTTTGCAGCGCCACCTCGGGGCAACTCGAGGGCTGGTTTTAGTTGTACGGACTGCTCATCCGGATGTGCCCTGAGACCGAGATATGTGCAGCTCCTATCAGGATTTGTCGGCACAATCGGGCGGCTTTGCTGGACTTGTTTTATTGCTGTTGAAATGTCTTGTAGTCCGGGATTCCGAGATTGATCGGGTCTTCTCGGTAGAAGGAATATCCTTCGTTGACCGTGAGAGCTTATCATGGGCTAAGTTGGGACACACCTGCAGGGTATTATCTTTCGAAAGCCGTGCCCGCGGTTATGAGGCAGATGGGAATTTGTTGATGCCCGGTTGTAGAGAACCCAAAGTTGACCTTAACTAAAACACATCAACCGCGTGTGTAACCGTGATGGTCTCTTCTCGGCGGGGTCCGGGAAGTGAACACGGTGTTGGAGTTATGTTTGACGTAGGTTGTTCTAGGATCACTTCTAGCTTCACGACCGTGCTTTGCTTCTCTTCTCGCTCTCTTTGGCATTGTAGCCACTATATATGCTAGTCGCTTGCTGCAGCTCCACCTCACAATCCTTTCCTACCTATAAGCTTAAATAGTCTTGATCTCGCGGGTGTGAGATTGCTGAGTCCCTGTGACTCACAGATTCTACCACAACAGTTGCAGGTTCCAACGATGCCAGTGCAGATGATGCAACAGAGCTCACTTGGGAGTTCGACGAGGAACGTGGCCGTTACTATGTGTCTTTTCCTGATGATCAGTAGTGGAGCCCAGTTGGGGTGATCGGGGATCTGTGTAGCATTTGGGGTAGTCTTCTTTCATTTTGGTACCGTAGTCGGACCTTGAGTGTAATTTGAATGATGGATGTTTATTTATGTATTGTGTGAAGTGGCGACTGTAAGCCAACTATGTATCTCTTTCCCTTATGTATTACATGGGTTGTGTGAAGATTGCCTCACTTGCGACATTGCTTTCAATGCGGTTATGCCTCTAAGTCGTGTCTCGACACGTGGGAGATATAGCCGCATCGAGGGCATTACAAGTTGGTATCAGAGCCTTCCCCGACCTTAGGAGCCCCCACTGATTGATCGTTTTTAGCGGCCGAGTTGTGTCTAGAAAAATGTTTTGAGTCATTTAGGAATTATATATCGGAGAGTTTAGGAATTCTTTTTACTTCCCAGTCTCCTCATCGCTCTGGTAAGGCATCCTGACGTAGAGTTTTGACTCTTCTCTTCTCAAATTTCACTAAAAAAAATTTAGGATCACGCGGGTATATTAGAATCGTTCCGATGGTTTTATGATGACAACATTGTCTTGGTTGCCTCCCGTCAGCAGGGGTTTTAGAGGAGGTGTCCCGGGGAGTTGAGCTCCGAGGTGTTGTCGTCATAATTTTATCGTTGCGGTTTTGGAATACCTGAGTTTAGTACGCCGACATCGAAAATATCTTTTGTACAGTTGTTGGTGAGATAACCCTGATAGCCCAATACTGAGGCGAGTGCGGGAGTATTGCCATGACTTGTATAACGGATGCTTTTCGAAGGTTGAGGTAGATGATTTCCGAGAATTTCTTGGTTATGTGTTGAAGGATGGATACAGCTGGATCTAGGTATTGTTAGTTTGGGTGATATATTTTGTGTCCCCTGTATCCCCAACACCTGATTGCATAACCAGAAAGTTTCGGGAGTTTATAAGTGGGAAATCATGTAGCTCTAGTACTTCTTCCGCAGATATTTGGTTCGTGATTGGGTAATCCTTACCAAGAATTTGTTCACATCCGTACCTTGTTGATTTTATTCCATACCTTTTTTTTTCTAAGTGGCTTCTCAGCTTATGGAAGTGTGATGCTTTACTTTGGAATTCATTCGTTCATTCTTGTTCGAATGTTTATTGTGAAGACTATATGTTGCAATTTCGATCCCTTGATTCAGCTTGAATATATCTTTTTCAAGATGCTAATGGATGTCACCCTCTTCAGGATGGCTCCGCCAACGCGTCAGAATCCGGAACGCAATGAAGGAAGTCAGGCTAACCCTCCGCCACCACCTCCGCCTCCGGAGGCTTGGCAAGCCCTGATGACTGCCACAAATGCCAACGCTCAGACTCTGATTCAGCTCTTGTAAGATCGCAACCAAGGGCAAGGTAATCAAGAGAATCAAGGCCAAGGCAACAATCAGCCGCACTTCGATTCACTCAACCAGTTCCTTGCTAATCAGCCAAAGACTTTCAGCTACTGTGTCGAGGCCACAGATGCCGACGATTGGCTAGTGGACATCAGCAAGCATTTCGAGTGCAGCAATGTCAGACCTGAGGACTTTGTCAAGTTTGCCTCTTTTCAACTCAAGGATCAAGCTGCTGACTGGTTCCAGCAATACAAAGATTCCAGAGGAGGTCGTGTGATTACCTGGGATGAGTTCCGCCGTGACTTCAAAGCTCACCACATTCCAGAAAGTGTTGTTGAGAGTAAGCGTGAGGAGTTCCGCAATCTCAAGCAAGGCAACATGTCTGTCTATCAATACAACACTCAGTTCCAGAAGCTCTCTCGTTTTGCGAGGCAAGACATCCCTGATGAGAAGAGTATGATCTACCAATTCAGGCGTGGTCTCAGAGAAGATCTACAACTTGCTCTCGTGCTTTTCGAGCCGTTAAAGTATGATGAATTCTACAACATGGCGCTGAAACAAGAAGCTGCTCAGCTCAAGTGTGAGGCATCTAAGAAGAGAGTCAGAGACGCAGTTCAGTCTTCTTCTTCCTCACTTGTGGCAGCTAAGCAACAAAAGTTCTGGTTGCCTCCTCCTCCTCCGTTCCGTCAGCCTTATCAGCAGAAGAACTCAAGTGGTCGTGGATCTTCCCACCCACCCAACCATGGCTATCAGAACAAGTCTCAGAACCAAGCTCCAAGGCCAAGTGCTCCTTACCATCGTCCGCTCTCAGAGGTGACTTGTAACAAATGTCAGCAGAAGGGTCACTATGCGAACAAGTGCTTCAACCAAAGGCGCCTTCCGCCTCCTCCTCCTGTGAGATCTTCCAGCAATGCAGTGGTCAAGCATAATCCTAAGTCTGCAAAGGTGAACATGATGAATGCAGCTCAAGCGGAGGATTCTTCTGAAGTGATCATGGGTAATCTTCCTGTTAATGATATTCCTGCAAAAGTCTTATTTGATACTGGTGCTTCGCATTGTTTCATCTCAAGACCTTTTGCATCTAAGCATGAGTTGGGTTATCAAGTATTGCCTAGTTCTTTATCAGTGGTGTCCCCGGGTAAGGAAATGACAGCTAATATTTGCGTTCCGAATGTTTCCATCAAGATGGGCGACTATAGGTTTCTGGCTAAACCAATTGTTCTTGGTGACTCTGATATTGATCTTATTCTCGGGATGGACTGGCTTTCTAAGCACAAGGCTCAGCTTGATTGTGCTGCCAAGGAAATTCAATTGACTCACTCTTCTAACGCTGTGATCATCTATGCCTCTCGTGATGATACCATTCGGTTGTTTTCTCTCAATGAGTATGGTGAATTGGATGCTATCTCTCAGATTCCAGTCGTTTGTGAGTACCAAGATGTCTTTCCAGAAGAGCTTCCGGGTATGCCTCCCCGCCGGCCAGTTGAATTCGTTATTGATCTTGAGCCTGGCACGGAACCCATTTGCAAGCGTCCTTACAAGCTTGGACCAGATGAGTTGAAGGAATTGAAGAAACAACTCGATGAACAAGAGCGTCTGGGTCTGATCAGACCGAGTTCTTCTCCTTGGGGTTGTGGTGTTCTTTTTGTCAAGAAGAAGGATGGCACGGACCGACTTTGCGTCGATTACCGTCCATTGAACAAGAAGACTATCAAGAACAAGTACCCACTTCCCAACATCAATGAGCTATTCGAGCAACTTAAAGGTGCTAAAGTGTTCTCCAAGCTTGATCTTTGCATGGGTTATCATCAGATTCGCATTCGTGAAGAAGATATTCCCAAGACAGCATTCAGAACAAGCTTTGGTTCTTATGAATATACTGTCATGTCTTTCGGCCTTGTCAATGCTCCTCCAGCATTCACTCGCTTGATGAATTTCATCCTCAACCCCTACATCAACAAATTTGTCTTGGTTTATCTCGATGATATTTTGGTTTTCTCCAAGAATAAGGAGGATCATGCCAAACATTTGCGATTGGTGCTCGACAAGCTCAGAGAGTATAAATTATATGCGAAGTTCTCCAAATGTGAATTCTGGCTTGATGAAGTTCTTTATCTTGGTCATATCATCTCTGCCAAGGGCATTGCTATTAATCCAGAGAGGGTGTCTGCAGTTTTGAATTGGGAACCTCCTCAGAATGTCAAGCAGCTTCGCCGTTTTCTTGGACTTGCAAGCTATTGCCGAAGATTCGTTGAGAATTTCTCAAAGATTGCAAAGCCTCTTTCCAACCTCCTCCAGAAGCATGTGAAGTATGTCTGGTCTCCTGAGTGTGACGTTGCTTTCAACACTATCAAAGAGAAACTCGTCACTGCTCCAGTTCTGACTCCTCCTAACGAATCCAAGCCTTATGAAGTTTTCTGTGATGCTTCTCTTCAAGGCCTCGGTGCCGTCTTAATGCAAGAGAAGAAGGTTGTGGCCTATACCTCTCGTCAGTTGAAGCCCAACGAAAAGAACTACCCCACTCACGATCTTGAGTTGGCGGCAGTTGTCCACGCACTAATAACATGGAGACATCTCCTGTTGGGAAGGAAAGTGGACATATTCACCGGTCACAAGAGCCTCAAGTACATCTTCACTCAGCCTCACCTCAACCTCAGGCAAACTCGATGGGTCGAAATGATTCAAGAGTATAATCCGAGTATTGAATATACTCCAGGCAAGGCTAATGTGATTGCAGACGCTTTGAGCAGGAAGGCTTACTGCAACAGCTTAATCCTCAAGCCCTTTCAACCGGATCTTTGTGAGGCTTTCCGCAAGTTGAATCTCCAAGTTGTCCCTCAAGGTTTGCTTGCCAACCTCATCGTCTCTCCTACTTTGGAAGATCAGATTCGTGAGGCACAACTGTTGGATACCATGGTGAAGAAGGTGAAACGTGGTATTGACAAGGGCATTTCCAAATACAAGTGCTATCAAGTTGATGACAGAGATACTCTTTTCTTCGAGGACCGGATCGTGGTTCCAAAGGGTGATCTTCGTAAAGTCATTATGAACGAGGCGCACAATTCTCTTCTGTCAATTCATCCTGGAAGTACGAAGATGTACCATGACCTCAAGCAGTCGTATTGGTGGACTCGAATGAAGTGAGAGATTGCTCAATTCGTGAATGAATGTGATGTCTGCAGAAGGGTGAAAGCAGAACACCAATGACCAGCTGGTCTTCTCCAACCTCTTGCTATTCCAGAATGGAAGTTTGATCATATCGAAATGGACTTCGTGACTGGTTTTCCTAAGTCCAAGCGTGGAAATGATGCTATCTCCGTCGTCATCGACAAGCTCACCAAAGTGGCTCATTTTCTCCCTATCAAAGAGTCTATCACAGCAGCGCAGCTGGCAGAGCTCTACACATCCAGAATTGTCTCCTTGCACGGCATTCCACAATTGATCTCTTCAGACCGTGGCAGCATCTTTACCTCCAAGTTTTGGGATTCTTTTCAGAAGGCCATGGGCACCAACATCCGCTTCAGCACTGCTTTCCATCCTCAAACTAGTGGACAAGTCGAGCGTGTCAACCAAATTCTTGAAGATATGCTCAGAGCTTGTGTTATCTCTTTCGGCATGAAGTGGGAGGATTGTCTTCCTTATGCTGAGTTCTCTTACAACAACAGTTTTCAAGCCAGCTCGGGCAAAGCCCCATTCGAGATTCTCTATGGCAGAAAGTGCCGTACTCCTCTCAACTGGTCTGAAACCGGTGAACGCCAATTGCTTGGCAACGATTTGATCTCAGAGGCTGAGGCTATGTGCAAGGTCATTCATGAGAACCTCAAAGCAGCGCAGTCGCGCCAGAAGAGCTATTACGATAGCAAACATCGTGATTTGGCATTCGAGATCGGAGACCATGTCTACCTCCGCGTCTCTCCAATGAAAGGAACTCGTCGCTTCGGTATCAAGGGGAAACTTGCCCCTAGATACGTGGGTCCTTTCAAGATCATCGGCAAACGAGGCGATCTCGCCTATCAACTTGAGCTTCCCTCCAACTTTGCAAATGTGCACGATGTCTTCCACGTGTCACAGCTTCGCAAGTGCTTCAAGACGCCTGAGCGCACCATCAACTTCGAAGAGATTCATCTTCAAGAAGATTTGTCCTATCATGAGCATCCCGTTGCTATTCTTGAAGAAACTGAGCGCAAGACTCGCAACAAGTCAATCAAATTCCTGAAAGTGAAATGGTCACACCATTCAGACCGAGAAGCCACCTGGGAGCGTGAGGACCACCTACGTTCCGAGTATCCGGAGTTCTTTCAGTCCTAGATCTCGGGACGAGATCCTCTCGTAGTGGTGGAGTGTTGTAACACCCCCGATGTAACTTGCCATATTTGTAATCCAACTCTTGCCATTTTCGGCATTGTGGTATAATTTTTCCTCCGTGATTGGGTTCCCGTCAGTTTGCATTTTGGTCATGTCATGCATTTTATATCATGTCATCATGTGCATCGCATTCGCATACGTGTTCGTCTCATGAAACCGAGCATTTTCCCCGTTGTCCGTTTTGCAATCCGGCGCTCCTATGTCCCCCGGCGTCCCCTTTTACATTTCTTCGTGAGCGGGCATTAAACACTCTCGGAATGGACCGAGGTTTCTCAAGCGGCCTTGGTATAGCACCGGTAGACCGCCTGTCAAGTTTCGGGTCAATCGGAGGTCGTTTGGTACTCCAACGGTTAACCGGGTAACCATAAAGGCCTTGTGTGTGTTGCAGCCCAAAACCCCTCCAAAACAGCCCAATAACCCATCTAAGACACTCCCATGTCCACCGCCGTTCGATCACGATCGCGTGGCCGAAGACCGCACTCCATTTGGAGCTCCCTAGCTCCTTCTACCTATAAATATGCCTCCCCCTCCGAAATCCCGGGTCCAATCCACCCTAACCCTAGTCTTTTTCCTCCCCCGCCATCGCCGGACAAAAATCCGGGCAGCGGACGTGTCCGTCCGCCGCCGCCCGGCCAATCGGGAGCCGCCACATGGCGCTCCTCCTCCTCCCGCGCCGCCGGCCCGCCGGGCCCGAGGCCGGCCCTCCCGCGCGCCGACCGGGCCGCGCCAGCGCCCCGACCGCGCCCGCGCTCGCCGCCGCCGACGACGCCCCGTCGCGCCGCTCGCCGCCTTCGCCGCCCGCCGCCGCGCGCCCGCGCCGTCCCGAGCGCGCCCGCACCTCCTCCGCCTCGCCCCGCCGTCGTCGGCGCCGGATCCGGCCCGGATCTACCTCGCCGCCGCCTCCCCGAGCTACTCCGGCGAGATCCCGGCGAACCTCGGTTCGCGCGCCGCGGGCTGACTTTTCCCCTCCCCGTTTTCTTCTAAGTCCTTTAATTTTTGTATTACTGTCGCATGTTCATCGCATCATAACTTGCTGTATATTGCTCCGTTTTGTGCGTATAATATGTCAAATTGTTCGCCTCGATGAGTACATTATTTCATTCCATTGCATCATTTTCATTCGAGCTCATCTTGATGCCCTAAATGCTGTTGGAAGAGGGCTATGTGATGTTAGTTTCTGATTCTTATCAGAACATGCACTTTTGTCATTTTTGCCATGATTGATGTGTACCTCCTATGAAGTTGAGCCCTACATGAGTTTTGTTATACGCCATGTTAACTTTCCAGAGAATTATGCCATGTATTTTTGTGATCTTTGTGGTAACTAGCACAAGCATGCAAACTAGGGTACTTAATGTTGCTGATTTCAGAGACTTAGTAATTTCACTAAGTCCCTGCCTACTATTAATTTTATGCCATGTGTTCATGTTGTTTACGAGAGATCTATGCTTCTTTTGAGCATCATCAGTAAGAGTGTTTTGAGCATATGGATTTGCTCTATCCATCCATGCCTTTGTTTGTAATTATGGAGCGCCATAGCTTGAGTCAATCGAGCTCTACTTTTGCTATAAAATGTTGCTGGCAGATTGTTTACATGTTATTCGATTTTGCCAAGCTTGGTGTAGTTGATCCATGCATGATATGATGTTATTCTTGCCATGTCTAGTTCCTATGCCAGGTCTTCTTGATGTATGTATGCTTAGCTTATCATGAAATGCTCTGTAGTGAGTGCATCGAGCTCACGAACATGCCTACTTGTTATCTGTTTTTGACATGTCCAGTTTTCTGCTAAGTCTGAAACCTGTAATGAAACTTGCTTAATTGACATGGGTGTTATTATATTTTATATTCCTTTTTGGCTTATGGCCATTAAGGGACTTTTGTTAAGTTCTTTTATTAGAATCATTCCATGCCTTGATTTGCTATGTCCTGATCCTGTAGCATGTTGTTTCATTGCTCTAAACATGTCATCCTGATGTTAGTTTCTGGCATGTTGATATTTTCACTAAGTCTGTGAACCTGTTATCTTTTGCACTTTTGTCATGCTTGTTTGAACCTGTTATGGTGTGATTTAGCCGTAGCTCAGTGTTAATCTTTTGTCAAGCATCTTGAGTACATTACTGTCATATGCTTTGTTAATATGTTTGGGTGCAGTAGCTTAATTTCTTGTTGCTTGCTAAGTAGCATCATGCTGTTAATGGCAGATTATTGTCATTCTTGTATTGCTTGTCTTTTGCAAACCGTGCGTCCGATTCCGGTGATCTTTATATCGATTTCAACCGAAATCACCTCACCTATCCAGTGGCATACTTGGTTTGCCAAGATTATGCCTTGTTCATCTTTGTCCTTCCGGAGCACGCATAAGCATTGCATATCACATCTCGCATATCATGCCATGTTTTGCATCATGTTGCTTGCGCATTGCATCGTGATTGATGTTTGTCCCCTTTGCTTGTGTTCTTGCTTTGGGTAGAGCCGGGAGACGAGTACGTGAACGAGGAACCTGTTGAGAACGCTTACGAGAACCAAGCTTTCGACAACTCTGAGAACCTTGCAGGCAAGATGACCATACCCTCGAAATCACTTCTATCTTTGCTTGCTAGATGCTCGCTCTTATGCTATGCCTTTGCTGCGATAACTACCACTTGCCATATCATGCCACCCATATTGCCATGTCAGCCTCTAACCATCCATGTCCTAGCAAACCGTTGTTTGGCTATGTTACCGCTTTGCTCAGCCCCTCTTATAGCGTTGCTAGTTGCAGGTGAAGATGAAGTTTGTTCCTTGTTGGAACATGGACTTGTTGTTCCTTGTTGGAACATGTTTACTTGTTGGGATATCACAATACCACTTATTTAATTAATGCATCTATATACTTGGTAAAGGGTGGAAGGCTCGGCCTTATGCCTGGTGTTTTGTTCCACTCTTGCCACCCTAGTTTCCGTCATACCGGTGTTATGTTCCTTGATTTTGCGTTCCTTACACGGTTGGGTTATTTATGGGACCCCCTTGACAGTTCGCTTTGAATAAGACTCCTCCAGCAAGGACCAACATTGGTTTTACCATTTGCCACCTAAGCCTTTTTCCCTTGGGTTCTGCAGACTCAAGGGTCATCTTTATTTTAACCCCCCCCCCCCCCGGGCCAGTTCTCCTTCGATTGCTGGTCCAAACTAGAGCGCTTTGCAGCGCCACCTCAAGGCAACTTGAGGTCTGGTTTTAGTTGTACGGACAGCTCATCCGGATGTGCCATGAGACCGAGATATGTGCAGCTCCTATCAGGATTTGTCGGCACAACCGGGCGGCTTTGCTGGACTTGTTTTATTACTACCGAGATGTCTTGTAGTCTGGGATTCCGAGACTGATCGGGTCTTCCCGGTAGAAGGAATATCCTTCGTTGACCGTGAGAGCTTATAATGGGCTAAGTTGGGACACCCCTGCAGGGTATTATCTTTCGAAAGCCGTGCCCGCGGTTATGAGGCAGATGGGAATTTGTTGATGTCCGGTTGTAGAAAACCCGAAGTTGACCTTAACTAAAACACATCAACCGCGTGTGTAACCGTGATGGTCTCTCCTCGGCGGGGTCCGGGAAGTGAACACGGTGTTGGAGTTATGTTTGACGTAGGTTGTTCTAGGATCACTTCTTGATCACTTCTAGCTTCACGACCGTGCTTTGCTTCTCTTCTCACTCTCTTTTGCGTTGTAGCCACTATATATGCTAGTCGCTTGCTGCAGCTCCACCTCACAATCCTTTCCTACCTATAAGCTTAAGTAGTCTTGATCTCGCGGGTGTGAGATTGCTGAGTCCCCGTGACTCACAGATTCTACCACAACAGTTGCAGGTTCCAACGATGCCAGTCCAGATGATGCAACCAAGCTCACTTGGGAGTTCGACGAGGAACGTGGTCGTTACTATGTGTCTTTTCCTGATGATCAGTAGTGGAGCCCAGTTGGGGTGATCGGGGATCTGTGTAGCATTTGGGGTAGTCTTCTTTCATTTTGGTACCGTAGTCGGACCTTGAGTGTAATTTGAATGATGGATGTTTATTTATGTATTGTGTGAAGTGGCGACTGTAAGCCAACTATGTATCTCTTTCCCTTATGTATTACATGGGTTGTGTGAAGTTTGCCTCACTTGCGACATTGCTCTCAATGCGGTTATGCCTCTAAGTCGTGCCTCGACACGCGGGAGATATAGCCGCATCGAGGGCGTTACATGGTTGCTCCACTGAACCTTGAAGTACTTGATGGTGCGGCTTTATGTATGATGTTTTGCTTTATCCAAGTTGCAAATGTGTCACTTACGGTAGGTCAGATCGGGCTGGACGTCGATGGTTCGATGATCGATGTTCTTCTAGCAATCATGCTTGTCATGAAGTTGGAAACACTTCTGGAGTTATGATGCATGGAAAACGTTGTGCACATTGGATGACTTAGGTGGCAACTCCAGCTGGTAACCGTCTTCTCTTAGTCTTGAAGGGATCTCGGAGGGGGTTGATAAATCTTGGTGTGTGCTTCCCTTTGAAATGGAAATGTTTGGTTCTTCTAAGAGGAGTGGCTCACAGATACACATGGTCTTCGATAAGGAAGTTTACTTCTTGACGATGATGGTTGGTATAGTTCTTCCTCCTTGACATGGCGGTCTTCAGATGTTGTCTGACCAGCTGAATGGCTCTTCTTTCGTCTTGGGGTGGACAAGTATGTCACCAGTAAAGATGACAACCAACTTGTCCAAGTACTCCATGAAGACTTGTTCATGGGGTACATGAAGTAAGCTAGGGCATTGGCTCTGGGTAGTTACTCGTCCAAGAGTCTGTGATCCCTTTTTAATCTAGCACTTTGTGTCCACCCTCCTCATAGGCGGGATTGTTGGTGGTCACGGTTGGGTATTGGCCAAGGTCTTCTCGACCTATAGCCAAAGCCCATGGTCATGATCAAACCAAGTTGTGGCTCGGTAAAGCTTAAGCGTTTCAAGGATTCTAGGATGTGAGTGAACATTTATCATCTCATCCTTGAGCATAGTTCCTTAGATGCCAATTGTTCTATCAAATTTTCCAAACAAAAGCGCCTTATACCACCGAAAGCATCATCTTGTATAGGTCAACTCCAATCATTACTCCTACTATTCGCATCCTCGTGACTACCAAGAGGAGGTATAACAAAATTGTACTTATCAACTATCCTCAATCTCATATGTATGGTTATCCTTATGGAAAATTCTTGGGTAGAGCATACAATCTTCTAAGCTTGAATTAAACACCACAATCCAAGTGCTCAGCATATTGTCCCAAGGTCCATCATAGTGTACCTCTATCCTAAGGGAACACGTCGTATACCAGATCTTGTTCCCTTCCTACGAATCCAATTCAGTGGTTTATCAATCCATTAGTCACTTCATAATCCACTATTCTTACAAATACAATATCTACGGTGGTCCACATAATCTTCTAGACTTCCTATGATTCCCAAATTCTAGAGAGAACTTCCTTATCACATCATATCCACAAATTTCCATTATCAGGGTCAAGTAAACTCCAAGGTCGGGTGCATATAGACCCCTGAATAAAATCTGACAACAACCCAATATCTCTAGTTTATTATCCACCAAGAAACATGGTATCATGATTGAGATCATCAGTCCAAATCCAATTCACTCTGAACCATGTAGACTTACTCAGCATCTATACTCCACTAGGATCGCCTATTTAATCCAAATCTCATGTCCTATGAGAATTCCTACATGTTCCCCGAAGTCATTATCGGAATGTCATCAATCTCCTATTGATATCATCTGATCAAGTAAAATTCTTATTCCTCCAAGAATCTCATCTTGTGATCTTAATTGTCCTACTAAATCCAATTTACTCAAGGGAGAAGTAAATTATGCTACTCTATCAACTTGATCCACCAAGTTCATCTACCATCATGAAAGTCTCATATTCCACCAAAGGGTCTCAACTACTTCCTCAAGAAATCTATTATTGCCTCGCCAAATCATTAGCCTACTAATCATGTATCCTCAAAATGATCTTCCCTATGGAATCATCAGATCAAGTGCTAGCTTAAGGATGTAATGTGTTTGTTCACTATGATCACTTGTTCCCAAAAGGAACCCAGTATTTAAGCAAGGTTACCGAGCGTAACAGTTCTCTTGCACATCCATAAGTTAAGCACAAGGTTAAGGGTTTGGGTTGGGGTAACTCTTGAGGTCTAGGTTTATCTAGGGAAGGGTTTCCAATCTTCAGGGATAAATACAACTCTTTAGGGTTGCCCCTGGCCGAGGAGGTTGTAGGAAAAGTCTTCAGTGATAGTTGGCTGTTGATGTGGAATCCTTGGTGCATCTTGTCTTGCTGGTCTTCAGTTGATGAGAAAAAAGAGAGGGGAAAGTAGCATAGAGGAGGTACATAGGGGGTCCTATAGTGCAGTGCAAACAAACAAGTGCTGAAAGGGCCAAACACAAGCATTAAGATAAGGTAGGTGATATAGTCGCGTATTTGTTGCCTAGGAAAAAAGGTCGAAAGGTCGACATTTTATCAAAATACAAACAAATAAAAACAAGCAACACACAATCATGGTTCTATTTGAACCACCACACGGACTCGACTTCGCATAGGGGGTACACGACTCATCCTACCCTAGGGGTTCTCGGACTCAGTAGTTGTGCTTGCTTTGTGTGTCGGAGAGAAGGACTTCCAGTCTTCTGGGTCTTCCTCAAGTGTCGCTATGTCTCTTGTGGTTGTCCAATGAAATAACCCGCCTTGGGCGTGAAGACTCTTTGACAAATTCTCATCTGATAAGATGACGGGTGATGGTGGTTCCTCGTAGTTATCGTTGACTCGGTCTTCTATTGTCTCCTTAATCATGACGATCCCTTTTGCCTTCTAGGGCGTCAAGGGCTCCAGGTAGGCAATCCTTTATGCAATGATATTAACAAGGCATAGTAGGGATCCAACCTAACGGTTACGTTGATTGCAATATCGACACCAAGAGCTGGGGATGAAGAGAACCATTTCCCTCCTCACTATAGTGAGGCGAACCAAATGGAGAGGTCTCATCCACCTATGGTTGCCGATACAACAACAATAAGGATAGGGTTGCTCTACTAGCAATGTATATCATGATCTTGCATATCTTACGCCCTAATCATCGTAGGCCAAGGTTGCATCATCATGGGCAGTGTTGGGGGTGTCACCATCTTCTGGGTCTTGACGTCCTCATTCCTCGAGAAGGTATCTTCTGTTTGTATCATCTTGTCGTGGTGTCGCCAAACTTTTGTTCGGAAAATGTGGGCGAATATCTGATGATAACCCACATGTATAGGGGATCGCAACAGTTTTCGAGGGTACAGTATCAAACCCAAATTTATTGGTTCGACGCAAGGGGAGCTAAATAATATTCACGAGTATTAGCAGTTGAGTTGTCAATTCAACCACACCTGAAAGACTTAATATCTGTAGTAAAGTTTTTAGTAGCGAAGTAGTATGGAAGTAACGATAATAGTGGCAATACTGACAGTAGCAGTTTGTAGTAATTGTAGCAGTAGTAGCAATGAATGTAACTTAGCAAAGATGAACATGTGAAAAACTCGTAGGCATTGAATCGGAAATGATAATTGTGTTGGATAATATTCATCATGTAGCAGTCATAGCCTAGGATGACACGGAACTAGCTCTAGTTGATCAATATAGTGTAGGGATGTATTTTGTATATAGTCATACGTGCTTATGGAAAAGAACTTGCATGACATCTTTTGTCCTACCCTCCCATGGCAGCGGAGTCCTAATGGAAACTAAGGGATATTAAGGCCTCCTTTTAATAGAGAACCGAAGCAAAGCATTAGCACTTAGTGAATACATGAACTCCTCAAACTACGGTAATCACCGGAAAGAATCCCAATTATTGTCACCTTGGGGTATGCGGATCATAACTCGTAACAGGTGTCTACAAATTGCAAGATAGGATCAAGAACACACATATATTCATGAAAACATAATAGGTTCAGATCCGAAATCATGGCACTCGGGCCCTAGTGACAAGCATTAAGCATAGCAAATTCATAGCAACATCTATCTCAGAACATAGTGGATACTTGGGATCAAACCCTAACAAAACTAACTCGATTACATGATAAATCTCATTCAACCCATCACCGTCCAGCAACCCTACGATGGAAATACTCACGCACGGCTGTGAGCATCATGTAATTGGTGATGGAGGAAGGTTGATGATGATGACGGCAACATATTCCACCCTCCGGAGCCCCGAACGGACTCTAGGTCAGCCCTCCCGATGAAGAACAGGATGTGGCGGTGGCTCTGTATCATAAAACGCGATGAATCCTTCTCTCTGATTTTTTTTCTCCACGAATAGGTATATATGGAGTTGGAGTTAGGGTTTTAGTTGGTCCAGGGTGCCCACAAGCCAGGCGGCGTGCCCTGGGGATAGGCGCGCCCCCAGGGCTTGTGGCCTCTGGGTGACCCCCTCTGATATCTTTTTCCGCCATTATTTTTTATATAGTCTTGAAATATTCCTTGCAGATTTTCAGGTCAATCTAAGAACTTTTATTTCTGCACAAAAATAACACCATGTCAATTCTGCTGAAACCAACGTCAGTCTAGGTTAGTTCCATTCAAATCATGCAAATTAGAGTCCAAAACAAGGGCAAAAGAGTTTGGAAAAGTATATACGATGGGGACATATCGACTCCCCCAAGATTAACCCATTGCTTTTCCTCAAGCAATTCAGTTGACAAACTGAAAGTGATAAAGAAAAACTTCTCCAAACTCTGTTTGATGTTTTAGTTGAAAATATGTCTAGCCAATATTCAAGTTTTCAGCAAAGATTATGAACTAACCATATTCACAATAACATTTAGGTGTCACATTTACTCATATCAATGGCATAACAAACTAGCAAGTAATAATAAGATATCTCAGATGACAACACTTTTTAAAACAATCGTGATATAATATGACAAAATGGTATCTCACTAGCCCTTCCCGAGACCACAGAACATAAATGGAGAGCACCCCTGAAGACCAAGGACTGATTGGACATGGTAATTCATGGCAAAAGAGATTCAGTCACACTCATACTCAACATCAACTAAAAAAGCATATAAATGACAATAGTGCTCTCCAGCTGGTGCTTTTAATAAGAAGATGATGACTCAACAATAAGGGTAAATAGATAGGCCCTTCGCAGAGGGAATAAGGGATTTGCAGAGGTACCAGAGCTCGAAGCTTTTAAAACAGAGATGAATATAATTTTGAGAGTCATGCTTTCATTGTCAACATAACAAGCAAGAGATCTCACTATCTTACATGCTAGACAAATTATAGGTGATTCCCAAACAGAATGGTAAAGTTTTACTCCCCCTCCACCAACAAATACACTCCACGGCTAGCCGAATCCATGGGTACCGTCCATACAACAACAACCCTGGGGGAGTTCTGTTTCATTGTTATATTTTGATTTTATTTTGATCATGGAACTGGGCATCCCAATTACCAGCCACTTTCTCGCGAATGATAAGTGAATAAACACTCATCATGAGAATAACCCACCTAGCATGGAAGATACTGACAGCCCCCAGTCGCTACATGAGCGATTCGGGCATACAAAATAGATTATTATTTGAAGGTTTAGAGCTTGGAACATGCAAATTTACTTGGAGTGGCAGGTAAATACCGCATATAGGAGGTATAGTAGACTCATATGGAACAGTTTTAGGTTTAAGGAAGTAGATGCACAAGCAGTACTCCCGCTTAGTACAAGTGAAGGCTAGAAAAAGATTGAGGAGCGACCAACTAGGGAACGAAAGCGGTCATAAACAAGAATTGAGGTTAATCAACATTGAATGCAAGCATGAGTAGGATATAAATCACCATGAACATAAATATCATGGATGCTATGTTGTTTTTGATTCAACTACATGCGTGAACATGTGCGAAGTCAAGCCTCTTGAATCATTCAAAAGAGGATACCATCCTATCAGACTACACCATAACCACTTTAAATGGATGTTGGCACACCAGATGAACCATTATCCACTCCTAGCTAATTAAGCATGGCATGAGTAACTATAATCTCTAATTGTCATAATTGTCAAATAGGTCGAGTTTATACCAGCTTTTCTTCATCTCAATCATTTCATCAAATATCGTCATTATTGCCTTTCACTTGCACACCGAACTATGTGAATAATAATAATAGTGCATGTGCATTGGACTAAGTTGGAATCTGCAAACATTTATTCAAAGGAGAAGAAAGGGTAATATGGGCTCTTTGTTAGATCGACAATAATGCATATGAGAGCCACTCAACATTTTCATCATGGTCTTCTCCTTACAACCCAAAGGAAAGAAAAGAATTTCAAAGAAACATGCTGAAATATTTTTGGAGCTTTAGTTTTTCTGAAGAAAGTAGAACAAAAACAAGAAAAACTATTTACATGGGGAAGCTCCCAACAAGCATAAGAAGAATGAGAAATCTTTTTGGTTTTGTTTTTAGTACTACAACTAATTAAAATAGAAAGAAAAACGAAAAAGAAGTGAGAAATATTTCTGGATTTTATCAAAGTTTTCCAAACGCACAAGTGGAAAGCAAGAAAATTAAACTAACATGGATTATACAATGAAAAAGGATGAACACCGACAACTTGAATAAATGTGCGAACATGAATGTAATGTCGGTGACAAATACGTACTGCCCCAAGCTTAGGCTTTTGGCCTAAGTTGGTCTAGTGCCACGGCTGGCCTCGTAGATACCCAAAGTCGTAGTTGGGGTGGTACTGAGTTGGAGCCACTACCACTTGGAGGGATGCCTCATGGAGGTGAGCGGTCTCCCTCGCTCTGTCATACTCCTCCGCCTCCTCTCTAGTTATGAAATATCTTTGTTTTACCTAAAATTCAAAGAAAGTAGGAGCGGGAAGCGTAATATGGAAGACACGTTCCTTGTCAAAGATTAGTCTATACTGGAGGGGTTGTTCGCCCCTCTGAAGAAATTGGAAACGCTCCATAGCATCATAATCAAGGTAAACGGGTGGTAACTAAATATCGTTTTCTCTTAACATACCCCGAGTTAATTAGCTAAACAAGTGGCATAAATTCCACCAAAGAAATCTCCCTATAAAGCATTATTATGCAACCTCCTCGCAACAATAGCCCCCAAGTTATAATGTTTATCACCAATTACCGCATTCTTGAGGACACATAATATCATCAAGCAATTTGGTAGCTTCTCCTAATTTGATTTTCACAAAGGGACCTCCCGTGGCGGAATCTAAAAAATTCTAGAAAGAAAGTTCAATCCCGCATTGATAACACACAACCTAAGAACAAAAGATACGGTAAAACAGACTTCATTGCTAGGAAACATGGTAAAGAAAGAGAACCATGCATTCGGAAACCTATGCCCTTTCCTAAAGCTTCAACAAATAAGGATGATGCAGAATTTGAGCGCTTTTTTGAAATGCTTAGACCTGTCTTTTTGCGTTTGCGTTTGACTGATATTCTAAAAAAGTCTCCTTATGCCAAGTATATGAAAGATAATGTTACTAATAAAAGAAAGATACCGGAAGCTGAAATTTCCACCATGCTTGCTAATTATACATTTATGGGTGGAATACCAAAGAAAATAGGAGATCCAGGAATACCAACTATACCTTGCTCCATTAAAAGAAACTATGTTAAAACTGGTCTATGTGATCTTGGAGCCGGTGTTAGTGTTATGCCCTTATCTTTATAATGTAGACTTGATTTGAACAAGTTGACACCAACTGAAATCTCTTTGCAAATGGCTGATAAATCAACTGCTATACCCATCGGTATTTGTGAGCACGTGCCTGTCGTAGTTGCAAATGTTACTATCTTAACGGACTTTATTATTCTTGATATACTCAAGGACGACAGTATGTTGATCATCCTTGATAGACCCTTTTTGAATACTGCAGGGTTGTTATTGATTGCAATAAAGGCAATGCCACTTTTCATGTTAATGGTAATGAGCATACAATACACTTTCCAAAGAAACAACCTCAAGTTAATAGTATCAACTCTATTGGAAAAAATCAACAATTACTATTGGAGGTTTTGAATTCCCTATTCCTACTGTCAAAAAGAAATATGATATTCTTATTGTTGGGGACTTGCATATCCCTGCCGAGGTAACCTAGTGCTATATGAAGATTCTCCGGTTTCATGTCATTAGGAAGAAGTTTGTTAATAAGACTAGATCAACCTTGTTAATGGATTCCTTTTGACGGGCATGAGATGGATGAATATAGTAAACACAACTTTCTGTACTCACTTTTTACTTTCTGTTATTTAGAATTAATAAAGTAGAAATACTCTTTTACTATTCTCTAAATGACCCGTGCAATAAAAGAATGACCAGAAAATAAAAGTTATCCAAATGCCCTGAAGTTTTATATGATTTGTTCTAGAATATTTGAAAAAAATTAGCACTAAAAACACCCCAGGGGGTGTGGCTGTGACCCACAAGCCCACAGGGCGTACCCACCCCCTGGGTGTGCCTAGTGTTGGGGAACGTAGTAATTTCAAAAAAATTCCTACGTACACGCAAGATCATGGTGATGCATAGCAACGAGAGGGGAGAGTGTTGTCTACGTACCCTCGTAGACTGAAGCGGAAGCGTTGACACAACGTAGAGGAAGTAGTCATACGTTCTCCTCGTGATCCGACCGATCCCAGCGCCGTTACTCCGGCGCCTCCGAGTTCTTGACACACGTACAGCACGATGACGATCCCCGGGCTCCGATCCAGCAAAGCGTCGGGGAAGAGTTTCGTCAGCACGACGGCGTGGTGATGATCTTGATGTTTTACCGTCGCAGGGCTTCGCCTAAGCACCGCTACAATATGACTGAGGTGGAATATGATGGAGGGGGGCACCGCACACGGCTAAGGAACGATCTCAAGGATCAACTTGTGTGTCTATGGGGTGCCCCCTGCCCCTGTATATAAAGGATGGAGGAGGAGGAGGCCGGCCAAGGCTTGGTGCGGCCAGGATGTGGAGTCCTACTAGGACTCCAAGTCCTAGTAGGAGTCCACCAAGAGGGGAGGAAGGGAGAAGGAAGTGGAGGAGAAGGAAAGGTGGCCGGCCCCCTTTTCCCTAGTCCAATTCGGCCCAGAGGAAAGGGGGGGCGCAGCAGCCCCTTGGCCCTTTCTTCTCTTCCCACTAAAGCCCATCAAAGGCCCATTGCTTCTCCCGTAACTACCCGGTACTCCCGAAAATACCCGAATCACTCAGAACCTTTCCGATGTCCGAATATAGTCGTCCAATATATCGATCTTTATGTCTCGACCATTTCGAGACTCCTCGTCATGTCCCCGATCTCATCCGGGACTCCGAACTCCTTCGGTACATCAAAACTCATAAACTCATAATATAACTGTCATCGAAACCTTAAGCGTGCGGACCCTACGGTTCGAGAACAATGTAGACATGACCGAGACACGTCTCCGGTCAATAACCAATAGCGGGACCTGGATGCCCATATTGGCTCCTACATATTCTACGAAGATCTTTATCGGTCAGACCGCATAACAAAATACGTTGTTCCCTTTGTCATCGGTATGTTACTTGCCCGAGATTCGATCGTCGGTATCCAATACCTAGTTCAATCTCGTTACCGGCAAGTCTCTTTACTCGTTCCGTAATACATCATCTCGCAACTAACTCATTAGTTGCAATGCTTGCAAGGCTTAAGTGATGTGCATTACCGAGAGGGCCCAGAGATACCTCTCCGACAATCGGAGTGACAAATCCTAATCTCGAAATACGCCAACCCAACATCTACCATTGGAGACACCTGTAGTACTCCTTTATAATCACTCAGTTACGTTGTGACGTTTGGTAGTACCCAAAGTGTTCCTCCGGCAAACAGGAGTTGCATAATCTCATAGTCATAGGAACATGTATAAGTCATGGATAGAGCAATAGCAACATACTAAACGATCGGGTGCTAAGCTAATATAATGGGTCATGTCAATCAGATCATTCAACTAATGATGTGACCTCGTTAATCAAATAACAACTCTTTGTTCATGGTTAGGAAACATAACCATCTTTGATTAACGAGCTAGTCTAGTAGAGGCATACTAGTGACACTCTGTTTGTCTATGTATTCACACATGTATTATGTTTCCGGTTAATACAATTCTAGCATGAATAATAAACATTTATCATGATATGTAAGGAAATAAATAATAACTTTATTATTGCCTCTAGGGCATATTTCCTTCAGTCTCCCACTTGCACTAGAGTCAATAATCTAGTTCACATCGCCATGTGATTTACCAGCAATAGTTCACATCACCATGTGATTAACACCCATAGTTCACATCGATATGTGACCAACACCCAAAGGGTTTACTAGAGTCAGTAATCTAGTTCACATCTCTATGTAATGAACACCCAAAGAGTACTAAGGTGTGATCATGTTTTGCTTGTGAGATAATTTTAGTCAACGGGTCTGTCACATACAGATCCGTAAGTATTTTGCGAATTCTATGTCTACAATACTCCGCACAGAGCTACTCTAGCTAATTGCTCCCACTTTCAATATGTATCTAGATCGAAACTTAGAGTCATCCAGATCAGTGTCAAAACTTGCATCGACGTAACCCTTTGCGGCGAACCTTTCTGTCACGTCCATAATCGAGAAACATATCCTTATTCCACTAAGGATAATTTTTGACCGCTGTCTAGTGATCTACTCCTAGATCACCATTGTACTCCCTTGCTTAACTCAGTGTAGGGTATACAATGGATCTGGTACACAGCATTGCATACATGATAGAGCCTATGGCTGAAGCATAGGGAACATCTTTCATTTTCTCTCTATCTTCTGCAGTGGTCGGGCATTGAGTCTTACTCAACTTCACACCTTGTAACACAGGCAAGAACCCTTTCTTTGCTTGATCCATTTTGAACTTCTTCAAAACTTTGTCAAGGTATGTGCTTTGTGAAAGTCCAATTAAGCGTCTTGATCTATCTCTATAGATCTTGATGCCCAATATGTAAGCAGCTTCACCGAGGTCTTTCTTTGAAAAACTCCTTTCAAATACTCCTTTATGCTTTGCAGAATAATTCTACATTATCTCCGATCAACAATATGTCATTCACATATACTTATCAGAAATGATGTAGTGCTCCCACTCACTTTCTTGTAAATACAGGCTTCACCGCAAGTCTGTATAAAACTATATGCTTTGATCAACTCATCAAAGTGTATATTCTAACTCCGAGATGCTTGCACCAGTCCATAGATGGATCGCTGGAGCTTGCACACTTTGTTAACACCTTTAGGATTGACAAAACCTTCTGGTTGCATCATATACAACTCTTCTTTAATAAATCCATTAAGGATTGCAGTTTTGTTATCTATTTGCCAAATTTCATAAAATGCGGCAATTGTTAACATGATTCGGACAGACTTCAAGCATCGATACGAGTGAGAAAATCTCATCGTAGTCAACACCTTGAACTTTGTCAAAAAACTTTTTCGACAAGTCTAGCTTTGTAGATAGTAACACTACTATCAGCGTCCGTCTTCCTCTTGAAGATCCATTTATTTTCTATGGCTTGCCGATCATCGAGCAAATCCACCAAAGTCCATACTTTGTTTTCATACATGGATCAAATCTCAGATTTCATGGCCTCAAACCATTTCGCGGAATCTGGGCTCATCATCGCTTCCTCATAGTTCGCAAGTTCATCATGGTCTAGTAACATGACTTCCAGAACAGGATTACCGTACCACTCTGGTGCGGATCTCACTCTGGTTTACTTACGAGATTCGGTAGTAACTTGATCTGAAGTTACATGATCATCATCATTAGCTTCCTCACTAATTGGTGTAGTACTCACAAGAACAGATTTCTGTGATGAACTCCTTTCCAATAAGGGAGAAGGTACAATTACCTTATCAAGTTTTCTACTTTCCTCCCACTCACTTCTTTCGAGAGAAACTCCTTTTCTAGAAAGGATCCATTCTTAGCAACGAATGTCTTGCCTTTGGATCTGTGATAGAAGGTGTACCCAACTGACTCTTTGGGTATCCTATGAAGACATATTTCTCCGATTTGGCTTTGAGCTTATCATGTTGAAACTTTTTCACATAAGCATCGCAACCCCAAACTTTAAGAAACGACAACTTTGGTTTCTTGCCAAACCATAGTTCAGATTGTGCCGTCTCAACGGACTTAGATGGTGCCCTTTTTAACGTGAATGCAGCTGTCTTTAATGCATAACCCCAAAAACGATAGTGGTAGATCGGTAAGAGACATCATAGATTGTACTATATCCAATAAAGTACGGTTATGACGTTCGGACGCACCATTATGTTGTGGTGTTCCAGGTGGCGTGAGTAGTGAAACTATTTCACATTGTTTTAACTGAAGACCAAACTCGTAACTCAAATATTCGTCTCCGCGATCAGATCGTAGAAACTTTATTTTCTTGTCATGATGATTTTCCACTTCACTCTGAAATTCTTTGAACTTTTTCAAATATTTCAGACTTATGTTTCATCAAGTAGATATACCCATATCTGCTCAAAACATCTGTGAAGGTCAGAAAATAATGATACTTGTCACGAGCCTTAATCTTCATCGGACCACATACATCGGTATGTATGATTTCCAACAAGTCATTTGCTCGCTCCATTGTTCCGGAGAACGGAGTCTCAGTCATCTTGCCCATGAGGCATGGTTCGCAAGCATCAAGTGATTCATAATCAAGTGATTCCAAAATTCCATCAGCATGGAGTTTCTTCATGCGCTTTACACCAATATGACCTAAACAGCAGTGCCACAGATAAGTTGCACTATCATTATTAATTTTGCATCTTTTTGGCTTCAATATTATGAATATGTGTATCACTACGATCGAGATCCAACAAGCCATTTTGTTGGTGTGTATGACCATAGAAGGTTTTATTCATGTAAACAGAACAACAATTTATTCTCTTACTTAAATGAATAACCGTATTGCAATAAACATGATTAAATCATATTCATGCTCAACACCAAATAACACTTATTTAGGTTCCACACTAATCCCGAAAGTATAGGGAGTGTGCGATGATGATCCTATCAATCTTGGAACCACTTCCAACACACATCGTCACTTCACCCTTAACTAGTCTCTGTTTATTCTGCAACTCCCGTTTCGAGTTACTACTCTTAGCAACTGAACCAGTATCAAATACTGAGGGGTTGCTATAAACACTAGTAAAGTACACATCAATAATCATGTATATCAAATATACTTATGTTCACTTTGCCATCCTTCATATCCGCCAATCACTTGGGGTAGTTCCGGTTCCAGTGACCAGTCCCTTTGCAGTAGAAGCACTTAGTCTCAAGCTTAGGACCAGACTTGAGCTTCTTCACTTGAACAGCAACTTGCTTGCCGTTCTTCTTGAAGTTCCCCTTCTTTCCATTTGCCCTTTTCTTGAAACTAGTGATCTTGTTAACCATCAACACTTGATGTTTTTCTTGATTTCTACCTTCGTCGATTTTTAGCATCACGAAGAGCTTGGGAATCGTTTCCGTTATCCCTTGCATATTATAGTTCATCACGAAATTCTACTAACTTGGTGATGGTGACTAGAGAATTCTGTCAATCACTATCTTATTTGGAAGATTAACTCCCACTTGATTCAAGTGATTGTAGTACCCAGACAATCTGAGCACATGCTCACTAGTTGAGTGATTCTCCTCCATCTTTTAGCTATAGAACTTGTTGGAGACTTCATATCTCTTAACTCGGGTATTTCTTGAAATATTAACTTCAACTCCTGGAACATCTCATATGGTCCATGACGTTCAAAACGTCTTTGAAGTCCCGATTCTAAGCCGTTAAGCATGGTGCACTAAACTATTAAGTAGTCATCATATTGAGCTTAGCCAAACGTTCATAACGTCTGCATCTGCTCCTGCAATAGGTCTGTCACCTAGCGGTGCATCAAGGACATAATTCTTCTGTGCAGCAATGAGGATAAACCTTAGATCACGGATCCAATCCGCATCATTGCTACTAACATCTTTCAACACAATTTTCTCTAGGAACATATCGAAATAAACATAGGGAAGCAACAACGCGAGCTATTGATCTACAACATAGATATGCTAATACTACCAGGACTAAGTTCATAATAAATTTAAGTTCAATTAATCATATTACTTAAGAACTCCCACTTATATAGACATCTCTCTAATCCTCTAAGTGATCACGTGATCCAAATCAACTAAACCATGTCCGATCATCACGTGAGATGGAGTAGTTTCAATGGTGAACATCATTATGTTGATCATATCTACTATATGATTCACGCTCGACCTTTCGGTCTCCGTGCTCCGAGGTCATATCTTATATGCATAGCTCATCAAGTATAACCTGAGTATTCCGCGTGTGCAACTGTTTTGCACCCGTTGTATTTGAACGTAGAGCCTATCACACCCGATCATCACGTGGTGTCTCAGCACGAAGAACTTTTGCAACGGTGCATACTCAGGGAGAACACTTCTTGATAATTTAGTGAGAGATCATCTTATAATGCTACCGTCAATCAAAGCAAGATAAGATGCATAAAAAGATAAACATCACATGCAATCAATATAAGTGATATGATATGGTCATCATCATCTTGTGCTTGTGATCTCCATCTCCGAAGCACCGTCATGATCACCATCGTCACCGGCGCGACACCTTGATCTCCATCGTAGCATCGTTGTCGTCTCGCCAATCTTATGCTTCCACGACTATCACTACCGCTTAGTAATAAAGTAAAGCGTTACATCGCGATTGCATTGCATACAATAAAGCGACAACCATATGGCTCCTGCCAGTTGCCGATAACTCGGTTACAAAACATGATCATCTCATACAATAAAATTTAGCATCATGTCTTGACCATATCACATCACAACATGCCCTGCAAAAACAAGTTAGATGTCCTCTACTTTGTTGTTGCAAGTTTTACGTGGCTGCTACGGGCTTAAGCAAGAACTCATCTTACCTACGCATCAAAACCACAACGATAGTTTGTCAAATAGACTCCGTTTTAACCTTCTCAAGGACCGGGCGTAGCCACACTCGGTTCAACTAAAGTTGGAGAGACAGTCTTCCGCAAGCCATCTATGTGCAAAGCACGTCGAGGGAACCGGTCTCGCGTAAGAGTACGCGTAAGGTTGGTCCGGATCGTCTCGTCCAACAATACCGCCGAACCAAAGTATGACATGCTGGTAGGCAGTATGACTTATATCGCCCACAACTCACTTGTGTTCTACTCGTGCAAATAACATCAAACCATAAAACTTGGCTCGGATGCCACTGTTGGGGAACGTAGTAATTTCAAAAAAATTCCTACGTACACGCAAGATCATGGTGATGCATAGCAACGAGAGGGGAGAGTGTTGTCTACGTACCCTCATAGACTGAAGCGGAAGCGTTGACACAACGTAGAGGAAGTAGTCATACGTTCTCCTCGTGATCCGACCGATCCCAGCGCCGTTACTCCGGCGCCTCCGAGTTCTTGACACACGTACAGCACGATGACGATCCCCGGGCTCCGATCCAGCAAAGCGTCGGGGAAGAGTTTCGTCAGCACGACGGCGTGGTGACGATCTTGATGTTTTACCGTCGCAGGGCTTCGCCTAAGCACCGCTACAATATGACCGAGGTGGAATATGGTGGAGGGGGGCACCGCACACGGCTAAGGAACGATCTCAAGGATCAACTTGTGTGTCTATGGGGTGCCCCCTGCCCCTGTATATAAAGGATGGAGGAGGAGGAGGCCGGCCAAGGCTTGGTGCGTCCAGGATGTGGAGTCCTACTAGGACTCCAAGTCCTAGTAGGAGTCCACCAAGAGGGGAGGAAGGGAGAAGGAAGTGGAGGAGAAGGAAAGGTGGTCGGCCCCCTTTTCCCTAGTCCAATTCGGACCAGAGGGAAGGGGGGCGCAGCAGCCCCTTGGCCCTTTCTTCTCTTCCCACTAAAGCCCATCAAAGGCCCATTGCTTCTCCCGTAACTACCCGGTACTCCCGAAAATACCCGAATCACTCAGAACCTTTCCGATGTCCGAATATAGTCGTCCAATATATCGATCTTTACGTCTCGACCATTTCAAGACTCCTCGTCATGTCCCCGATCTCAACACGGACTCCGAACTCCTTCGGTACATCAAAACTCATAAACTCATAATATAACTGTCATCGAAACCTTAAGCGTGCGGACCCTACGGTTCGAGAACAATGTAGACATGACCGAGACACGTCTCCGGTCAATAACCAATAGCGGGACCTGGATGCCCATATTGGCTCCTACATATTCTACGAAGATCTTTATCAGTCAGACCGCATAACAACATACGTTGTTCCCTTTGTCATCGGTATGTTACTTGCCCGAGGTTCGATCGTCGGTATCCAATACCTAGTTCAATCTCGTTACCGGCAAGTCTCTTTACTCGTTCCGTAATACATCATCTCGCAACTAACTCATTAGTTGCAATGCTTGCAAGGCTTAAGTGATGTGCATTACCGAGAGGGCCCAGAGATACCTCTCCGACAATCGGAGTGACAAATCCTAATCTCGAAATACGCCAACCCAACATCTACCATTGGAGACACCTGTAGTACTCCTTTATAATCACCCAGTTACGTTGTGACGTTTGGTAGTACCCAAAGTGTTCCTCCGGCAAACGGGAGTTGCATAATCTCATAGTCATAGGAACATGTATAAGTCATGGATAAAGCAATAGCAACATACTAAACGATCGGGTGCTAAGCTAATATAATGGGTCATGTCAATCAGATCATTCAACTAATGATGTGACCTCGTTAATCAAATAACAACTCTTTGTTCATGGTTAGGAAACATAACCATCTTTGATTAACGAGCTAGTCTAGTAGAGGCATACTAGTGACACTCTGTTTGTCTATGTATTCACACATGTATTATGTTTCCGGTTAATACAATTCTAGCATGAATAATAAACATTTATCATGATATGTAAGGAAATAAATAATAACTTTATTATTGCCTCTAGGGCATATTTCCTTCACCTAGGTGGCTAGTGGGGCCCACGTAGGCCCCCTCACTTATTCCAGAAACCCATCCACTTTGTCTTCCTCGAGAAAAAAATCACACCATTGCTTAAAGCCGTGTTCTTGCTCATCTTGCTGCCATTTTTTATCTCCTTGCTCGGAGCTCCATTTCCGAAACTATTTCGGGAGGATTGTTTTTTAGTATGTGACTCCTCCAATGGTCTAATTAGTTTTTGTTGTAGTGCTTTTACATTGCAAATTTTTGTTATTGTGGTGACTATGTTCTTGAGCTTGCGTGTCAAATTTATATGTGTGCGCCTCATCTCAAATTGGAGGAATTTTTTACCAAGGCATGTATGTGCCATGTCATGAAACCATGCCAAGTTTAATGATTTTTAGGCGAGTTTTGGATTTACGGGGATTTAAAAACCAAGATTGTCAATGTTTGAGGCCGAGCCAAGACGCCGAGACATTTGTAATTCATTCACATTCCTTGAATGGGACCTAAACATGCACCCAAGGACGCATGTACAATTTTTCAACCCATTTTGGTGCACTGGAGCATGTGCTTGTAGTTAAAATTTGAACTATGGATATTAAATGCCTAGAAAACAAAACTAATGTATAAAAAGACCAAACGAACCCTAAATAATTTCATATTTTGGCAATAATCTCATGTTGGTCTATGTTACATCTATTTATATATAAAAATTACTTTACGGGCTAAGCAGAAAAAAGAAAATTACTCTAGAAATTACCACAAAAATTAGAAACATCTAAACGTTAATTTTATCGTCAAAAAATATGTGGCCATCAGATTATATTTAACTTTAAAACTACCCACCATTGCCATTATATTGTAATGGGAAAAAACTTCCCTCACGTCTACCTTTTTTCCTTTTAACATGTCTTTAACCTATCGAGGCGACCTTACGAACAGTAAGAAGCGATCTAACAAAATCAGAAGAAACCTACGCTGAGGAACCCTAGCTTTGCTTGGCGCAATACCACACAACGATCCAGGCATACATCCTTTCTCCTCTCAGATCCAGGCTTCCAGGCATACATCCTCCTCCGCTCAGGTCAGCAATCCAGACATCCAGCCCTACGTCCTTCCTCCTCTTTGAGGTCTTTTTTTGACTCGGGCAAATAGGGCCTGAAGGCACATGCGCCCGTCCTTCCCTCCTCTTCGAGGTCTTTTTTTGACTCAGGAAAATAGGGCTGGAAGGCACATCCGCCCCTCCAACGTGGATCGCACAACAATATGCAACATGAGCAGCAGCCCAAGCCAAGATAGGTATGTTGATCACTTCTCCCAAACAACCCTGCACTAATGATTTGCACGTATTCTCTTTTGTTTTTGTTCCTAATACCATATATACTATTCTCACAACCAGTCTTACAGTCCATCACATATTCTTTACACCAACCTCACAATCAATCTCATGATCCCATAAAAAAACTCATGATAGGTTACACTTGTACCCATCATAGGCAACCCTTCAGGTTTTTCACTTGTAGTTTTTGCAGATGATGTAGCTATCACTCCAAATTAATATACACACCATGATGGCTTTCCCTCAAAGAATAAAAAGAACTCTCAAAAGCAAGTGCCCAAATATCCTCGATTGTGCCATCGGTCCATCAAGTGAGCCTCCAATAAGTACCATCTGCATAAATCGTATAGAAATGACATATAGTTTATTTTTTCAAGCAAGAACAGAAACAACAGTACAACTTACAACTGCAATTCAAGGCATGACAACCCAATCAAATAAGCTTTTTATTCATGTCCTAAGTTCCCCTTGTGATTTTTCAGTGGTCATTGTACATCAACTTTGCATCCTCGATTGCAATCTAATCTTATTCTTAGAGTTCAACCTTTTCTCAACAGCAAGAACAAAAACAACATTACAATCCACGTCTTCAATTCAAGGTGCAACAAAATAATAAAATAGCTTTAAGTTCGGATCAAGCTCTAAGTTCCTCTTGCAATTTTTTAGTCGTTATTTTACATGAACTTGCCATCCTCAATTGCAATCTTAGTCTTCACTAAATATATGCTTTTATGGACTTGCATGTAACTACAACAATAGGATAAAAGATACTCATAGTATGTGTTTTTTCACATGAAGACTGGAATTTAATACCCACTGGTATTGGAAGTTGATCTCCTTTATTTATACAACAAAGAAGAAAATTTAAGCTGAAAAACATAATCAAATCATAAATTTTTAAAACCTTAAGGACTACTCCATGATGATTTTATAATATATCTAATCCTCTTTAATAATATATGCATTCTATATTATGTAGGAAGAAACAAAGAAAGTGAAAGGTCGGGCACATAGCAAAAATGTGAGAAACCGGCCAAGGTGGTTAAAAGCATCAAATGTACAATCCAACAAGCTTATCCGTTACTAACCGTGAATCTTCAAAAGGTGGTATAATAACAATCTCACAACTAAAATATATAATGCAACAATTCAAGTTAAGCACATGTTGGTTTGTGATTAAGATTGGACGGGAAAATAAACAATGGAAAGAGGTGGAAAAACTACATGCAATATATTGTACAAGTCCATGTTCGCTTTCACATCAACAGGAGGAAAGGTAGACACCGAAATAAACAATTTTTGTGGACCTTATGTATTTGTGAATGAACGGCCAAAAAGACCACATAATAGGAACTCTACTACCTGAAGGTAAAGACAAACCACGCGCACCTATGACCTTACAAATTAGGTAAAAACTGGATTAACACGTCGGCATCAGAGATACAAGGGATTCAACAGAACGTCACATTGTCGAGGGCCTTAAAAATATGTTGGATAGAGATAATAGGCTAGCAAAACAAACAGAATGGCAACCAAAGTTGCAGGCTTCATTGTGAATGATACAATAGGAATAGAAAAGGATGGGATATCATTGTACAGTACAAAGACATTACACCAAGAAGAATATCAAAGAACCATTCATAATTCATGGCTATGCAGTATCCATTATTATTCCCCTACAGAGAAGAACATATGAAATATGCATTACACATTAAAAGAAGGTGTAAAATGCAAGAGAAAGCATGTAAGAATGTTGGAATACTGTGAGAGTCATATACAACACCATACTAACTAATCGAAACACTTCCTGGTGTGTGAAAAGCTTAAACTGCATTTCAATGTGGATGCCCTTGCATGCATTTTGCATTACAAACTGGACTGGATCGAAGGACACCAAGGAAACCTAAGAACGGAATTATATGCTGGCTTGCAAGAGGCAATAGGAAGAGGAAATACAAGGGATGAGCAAGTACGAAAGAGAATACTACTTCCATGTGCCATCCAGCTTCATAGATGGCCCAAGATACAAAGCAAAAAACTACCAAGATGCTATGCCAATATGTGAGTGGGCTGGATACGTAGACCTATTTGTGACATTCATGTTCAATGCAGCTTGGCTGGAGATACACTCTATGCTACAGGAAGTAGGCCAAGCTGCATTAGAAAGACCTGATATTGTTGACCGAGTGTTCCACATAAAGCTCAAGGAGTTCATGAGAGACATAAGAGAAAGGACGTACTCAAAACACGTGCAAGTAATACCATGCTAACTTGATCACACCTGTTATTTTCTTTTCTATAGCAAACGAACTAACAACGAGGATGATGTGGTCAAGAACATAGTCAACACCAAAATATTCTAAAGTTGGGGACTAAAAAGACACTTACATATGCTACTAGCCTTTTCTAGATAATCATAAGTAGATGGAAAATTAGTACACTGCAAACTATCCTCAAAATAAAGTTGAATTTTCTATGCTAACATGATATGGTAGAACGGATATGATCAGTACTCCCAAAAGTATTGCAAACATGCATGAACATTCGATGGAAATAGCTCAAAAATACCAACTGTTGACACTATATATTATCTAATAGTTCAAGCTTATTCTATTGTACAAGAGAATAGTGACAGCATCCATGGATCGTTGCAGTTCATATGTAAAATGCAATAGCACATATTTTCATGTTCACTTATTAAAATTAATTCTATCGTTGGAAAATAGAAAAACTATAGCTACTTACAAATGAACAAATTAATTTCTTAATTTGTTTGAATATGAACGACAGCAGGGGGCCTAACACTTCAGATGTCAGTCCCAAGTACAGAAAAAGTGTATGGAGGCATAAATAGATTTACATATTTCACTACCAAGTCGTACCTTAACGTACATTATATTGCTTTAGCCATACACACGCAGGGAAAGGATAAGGCACAAGAAAATAAATAAGAGTATGAGATAGGCAGGAAAGGAAGAAGGGGGGACCTGCAGGTGAAGAATGAGCCGACGAAGTGAGGCTTCCACTGCCGAGGATGAAGATGACCTGCCGGGGCGCCTCGCTCCGGGACGCTGCCATGATGTGATGGAAAACAACGCCGCCAGCATCCTCACAATCGAGGTGGATTGAAGCTGGATGTGGGAGATGAGATCCACGCCCACGTCGCCTCCAAGGACGCCGACAGCAGCGGCACTGTCAAGATTGACAAGCTCGCCTCCTCCATTCCGCAGCTTCTCATCAAGCCCTGCTAACCCTCCACCACCGTTGACCGGCCTGGCAGAATGAGGAGCCAAATCAAGCGCACGAGATGGCCACCTCGTGGCCGTGACAGTCAGCCGAGCTGCAGAGGTGCGTGCAGGTGTGTACCAGCAAGGTCACGGCAAAGAATCAAGAAGGGAAACTGAGTTGGTGTTCATGGGTGGAACGAATTTTGTATAGATGGGATAGAAGGAGATGAAAAGGGGATCAGGCAAGAGAGCCGTGTGCGACTATGAGGCTTCCACCAGAAAAAACATATTGAACCGATAACAATCATTGATATTTGAAGCATGCACATGGAAGTACAATTTCATGTCAAGTGGGTACAAAATATCAACACGATTCGACGGCCACCTCCTGCAAACCCACGGGTTGGGGAGGTGTTCACAAATAATTCGATGACAAAGCCTTCACACAACATTTCCCACAAATGAAAGAGAAATTATTTGCATCTAATCATGAAAAATTCCAAACATATGCCTCCGGGTAAAATCATGTTTACAACCACCAATTGACGAACAAACGATAAAAATGACAAATGTTTATAAATGTCATCACACTTGGTTCCAAATCTTCTTTACACAAATAAAATAATATGATCGAATTAATAAACTTAATAAAATTCTAGCCTGCGCATCGAGCTGCCACTTTGCTAGTGTAGAAAAAAATACAAGGCGAGAAGAGGCAGCGATTGTCGTTTCACTGACAAGGGGGGCATGTTCCCTATTGGAACCACGATGATTCTTGCGAGAAGCTTCGATTAGTACGAGGCTTGTACCAAAACTTGCCCAAATTGGAGAATTTTTTACCACGACATATATGTGCCATGTCATGACACCATGCCAAGTTTCATAAATTTCGGGTGATTATTGGATTTACAGGGATTTAAAAACTAGATTCTCAATGTTTGAGGTTGAGCCAGGATGCCGAGATGTTTGTAATTCATTCTCATTCCTCGCATGGGACCTAAACATGCACCCAAGGACACATGTATGATTTTTTAACCCATTTTGGTGCACTAGAGAATGTGCTTTTAGTTCAGATTTGAATTGTGGACATTAAATGCCTAGAAAACTCAATTAATGTATAAAAAAGGCCAAACAAAACCTGAATAATTTCAAATTTCAGCACGAATCTCATGTTATTCTATGTTGCCTATAGATAAAAATACAAGGCGAGAAGATGCAGCGATTACCGTTTCGCCAACAAGGCAGGCACGTTCCCTATCGGAACCACGAGGCTTCTTTCAAGAAGCTTCGGTTAGTAAGAGGCTTGTAATAAGGCTTGCCCTAAATTGGACACTTTTTTTACCATGACATATATGTGCCATGTTGTGAAACCGAACCAAGTTTTATGATTTTCTGGTGAGTTTTGGATTTACAGTGATTTAAAAAATTGAGATTCCCAATGTTAGAGGTCGAGCCAGGACACCGACACGGTTATAATTCAATCCCATTCCTTGCATGGGACGTAAACATGCACCGAAGGATACATGCTTGATTTTTCTAGCCATTTTGGTGCGCTGGAGCATGTATTTGTGGTTTAGATTTGAATTATGGACACTAAATGCCTTGAAAACGCACTTAATGTATAAAAAAGGCCAAACGAACTGTCAATAATTTCAAATTTCAACACGAATCTCCAGTTGTTCCATGTTGCCTGTAGAAAAAATTACAAGGCGAGAAGAGGCAGTGATTATCGTTTGACCCACAAGGGGGACACGTTCCCTATCGGAACCACGAGGCTTCTTGAGAGAAGCTCGTAAGAGGCTTGTAATAAAGCTTGCCAATTGACAATTGTTTCACCACGACATATATGTGCCATGTCGTGACACCATGCCAAGTTTCATGATTTTTGGGTGATTTTTGGATTTACGGGGATTTAAAAATCAAGATTCTCAATGTTTGAGGCCGAGCCAGGATGCCAAGACGGTTGTAATTCATTCCGATTCATCGAACCTAAACATGCATTGAACGACACATGAATGATTTTTCTAGCCATTTTGGTGCACTAGAGCATGTATTTGTAGTTCAAATTTGAATCATTCAAATTAAATTAATGCTTAGAAAACTCAATTATAATGTATAAAAAAGGCCAAATGAACCTTGAATATTTAAAGCAGTTCTAGTCGACCGTCTGGGACCCGTGGGTAAGCACTATGATCACGCGTCGTGCTAGCTCGCGCTTCCTTATTTTCTAAATTTTCCATATTAATGGTGTTATATATCCAAACACGCTACCGTTTGCCGCCGCTCCCTAATCGGTTTCCAACAACTCCTCCCATCGATTTCTCGCGACTTCTCCCATCGGTTTCGAGCTGCGAGTGTAGTGGGCATAGAAGGCTAGGCGGTGACACATTGGCCATACCGCAGTATACCATTCCAAGCATGCCAATCCGGTGAAGCGACACCATCGTCATGAACCTCCGTGATGAAGAGAACGAGCCGGAACAGGCTGGAGAGCAGGAACGGTCGTGCGCCGCCGAGCCAGAGCAGCAATGCACCGCCGAGCGTGGTGGTATCAACACGCCCTAGTGCTTGAGCGGGCCAATGTCTACACATGTGTTCGTCGCCCCCCATGGAGCGGAGTAGGTCAAGAGTGTCAAAGCGCTGCCATGTAAGAGCAGGAGAACGCCGCCGCACATCAGTTGTGGTTTCCCGCAATTAATTGGGCAACTAACTTGATCTTAATTAATGGAAAGGCAAAGATTTTGCTTCTTCCGGTTGTTTTATGTGCAAAAATGATGTAAGTTTGAACATAAGTGGTTCGGTATGTAAAGATTGCACACAGTTTCTAAAAGCACAAACGTGTGTGATAGTATGGAGTAGGTCCGGTTGTACATTATTTGGTACTTAAAACACAGCACCCCTTCCAACGTACATCATTTTGGGCCGCACGCATGTGGTGCTGGTTTTGTGGCCTCTCTCATGTGGTTTTTTATGATGGCCCATTCTATGGGCCCAATTCTATCCCTTTATTTGTCAACAACAACAGTGGTCGTTTGACCAAGCGATAGATTCACTGGTCTGTCTTATGGTAGGTCATGGCGACATGCATGTATGACCAAAGTTTGAGTACGTGCATGCATCCCGCCAACACCAAGTGGGGGTGGGGCAAGCACCCTAGCTACAACCTTAATTAGCCTATCATTATAGATATATCCAAGGGGGCTTTCAGGCTTGCAAGGAAGGTGCCATCAAAGTTGTGCATTGTATCACGCCCTTTATTCGTACATACATTTGGCCACTTCCAGGTGGTTGTTGTCTTCTAGCCCCTCTCACTCGATCTTCGACGACGCGCCCACCCGTGGGCCCGCTCGATCAAAGTTGTGCATTGGGAATTCGAACATCACACGCCACTCTTTTCATTCATATATATTTGGGCCACTTGCTGGTGTGGTTGTCCTCTGACCATCTCTCATGTTTTTTGCTTCCAAATGGTGCTATATATGATGACTCGAATGACGCAACAGACATGGCCGCACTAGCTTAACTGTCTGCGATGCTAGTGCACTGTAAAATCACCACGATTTCACAAGCACGAGCAAGATTGGAGGTACAGGATATTTAGGATGAATTCCATGTCTGCGTTCGAAAATTAGGATGAACCGTGTGCGATAGACCAACTAGCTAGAAATCTAAAAACAATCTACCTGCCTTGGCGATCTTGGTTGCTCCCGCCCTGCTTCAATTCATTTACCCAAATTTTTGTAGTCAAGGTATTTCAACCGTCGCCAACACTCCTCCACCACTGACCTTATAGTAAATTTCCAGTAGCGGAGGCATTTGAACTGTCTCCCTCCTTCGTCCTCCACCATCTCCACCCACCATTACTTAAATTTTCAGTAGCCATGGCGTATCCCAAGACACCACCCTGCCCCCTCCACAGTCCATCCCCAAGCTCTGCCCTACCCCCCGCTCGAACTGTTGCTCGCCACCACCGCTGCCGCCAACCCCTGCCGGTCTGCCCGTGCCTCCTAGCTTAGATAATAAAGTTTGGATTACCCAGCGATTCCCATACCATCGCCGCCCTTGAGTTTTTAGATGAGGCCTGCGGTGTCCCTCCCTGCCAGATCCACATGCCCTACTCCAGAGAGTCACAGCCTAAGCCCGACCACATATCCCGGCGAGCCCGACGATTGTACGGTCAAAAAGAGGTTTATCGTGGCCTCTCAATTGGACGATGGCGAGGTGATCGTCGTTCGTCCCGTTCTGTCGATCTGGGCGGAACACCTCACCCCGAAAGTCGGCGAGGACGTTGACTATGTTGCCATGCCGAAGGCTTCATCTCAGCGGGCACGCGTATTACTGTATCTCGAGAAAGGTGGCTACGACATCAAGCTCGTCGACAAATGATGGCTTCACACAGGCCATGTCACAGGTTAAGTGGTCCATCTCCAACCCCTTTGTTCAACTATTGTCGATCTCTTCGAAGGCCCTACCGCTGATCTCTTCCGCCGCGCGGTCAAGGATTTGTGATCCTTGTATGTCATCGAGCCCATTGCCATTTCTGAAGGACACGTTCTACGACGGCTTGGGATCCACAACTGCCAAGTTAGATCTCATCGACCACTACCACGAGAAGGGCACCCACAAAGGCTCTTCCAAGGTGAAACAGTGCATCTGCGACATCAGGGAGTGGACCATGGCTCTATGCTCTTCAAGGAGGAAGGATCCCGTCCATGACAAGTGAGGCAATATCTTATCTGCAAATCGTATTTTATCTAGCTAGCCAACCCGTACACTTTATTGTAGTAGCTTTTGCCATGCGGTGTTATAACTGTGTCGTGTTTAATTATTTTAGTTATGTAGGAATGCAATGTTCAATAGGGCTATGTGATGATTAATTATGGAGTGTACACTTCAGTTTCACGAATGGCTATATATGGTTGTTTATAGTGAGTAGACGCCTTGTTTATCTGTTTTTGGTGTGTTAGGTTGGTTGCAGTGAGCATTTGTCCAGTTATCAAGATGATGCCTTGTTTATCTGTATTTGCTTGTTAGGTTGGTTGTAGTGAGCATTTGTCCAGTTATCAAGCAGATGCCTTGTTTATCTGTATTTGGTTGTTAGGGTGGTTAAAGTGGGCATTGTCCAGTTTTCAAGCAGAAGCCTTTTTTATCTGTATTGAATTGTTAGGTTGGTTGTAGTGAGTGTTTGTCTAGTTTTCAAGCATATGCACTATTTATCTCTTTTTCCTTGTTAGGTTTGTTGCTGTGAGCCTCTGTCCTGTTTTCAATGGCTATATTTGGTCGTCATACTGACCATATATGCCTTGGTTATTTCAGTTATTCACAATGTGATGTTCATTATGTGCAAATCGGAATAGTGTAGTTTGATTTCATCAATACTAGTTTGAACGGCTATATTTGGTTCCTATTATGCCTGGTGTAGTTAATACATGCTCTTTATTTCAGTTTTACACATTTATCTAGTGTATGTTTAAACATGATCTACGTTCTATTCATTTTCACCAATACCAATTTGAATTACAATATTTGGTGGCTGTTAAGCCTGTTGTAGTTAACATTCCCTTCCATTTCTTATCCACTTTAACAGCATGCTGAAACCAACACATTCAAGGTATCATTTGGAGATAATGTTGTTTACCATGGCTATATTTGTTTGATATTAAGTTTTTTGTACTTATCATTCATTTCCCTGTACTTATGCAGGACAACAATGGGACCGACCAGCATTTTCTGCCAAGGTTAGTTTCATCCCGCGGCATGTACTCCCCCCGGTCATTCCATAATTTAGTGCATATAGATCCACGCCTGGACACTTTTTAGCTTCTACTATTGACTTGTTTCTTGTAGGTGCATATGTCCTCAGCAAAGATCCACGCGTTAACCCTTTTTGCATATGGGACAATGGGGTATTCATGAACAAGCATCAAGTGAGGAAACTGGTAAGGATTAGTAGAAAAAAGATACAAACAGTGGCAAGCAAATTATTTTTTTATGCTCTGTCCAACACAACATTGAGTTGTAGGATGGTAACTACGAACTCTGTAGCCTTCTCTTTTTACTGCCCATAATTAGTAGTTAGACAACAATGTCTGAATCTTTTTCTTTTGTAGTGGTTCCCAAAGCAGTTTACTCAAGATTACGTCACAAAGTACATGATTGGTGGACATGCAATGATGGTTAAAGTATTTGATCAATACTACAATGAGCACCGAGAAGTCCTAATGAAGACAGTGAAGGATGGA
The DNA here is from genome assembly GCA_032464435.1 of Aegilops umbellulata. Classification (NCBI taxonomy): domain Eukaryota; kingdom Viridiplantae; phylum Streptophyta; class Magnoliopsida; order Poales; family Poaceae; genus Aegilops; species Aegilops umbellulata. Next base: position 320,427,838 of record CP136057.1, on the reverse strand, counting down.
CAGGCGACCATCACAAGGGATTGGCCTAGAGTCATGCGCGCATTATGCATGGAGGAGGGAACAATACGGTCATTCCGCTTCACCTTCTATAGCAACTAGAATGTCTTTCGCCACTCTCTTTACAGTCTTTAGTACAACTGTGGTCCATCATACTTTACTTGGTGCTTCTGTAGTGCTTCAGTATATGTACCTGTGCATTGGATTATGCATCCGTGCTTGAACCTATATTTGTAATAAACATGGTTCGATATGAAATAAGTGATTGCCTACTTTGAAATTCAAAACATGTGAATTTTAAATGCAAGGATTAGATTAGGGATAGATTTGGGATAAATTATGTTCTGTGGGCCACTACACTGCACATGGTTTGCAAAATAAAAATGTTTGTTATAAACGCCATGATCAGACACGTTTCACAGATCCGCTACATGTGTGATGAATCTCTACTGCACACATAATCAGCCAAGAAAAAAACATGTGAGACTAACAACAAAAGCACACACAGTTCCTTCAAATAAATGTTTGTGAAAGTCACCTTATAGCACATGCTTGGCAATATGGATTGTTTATGATGTCGTGTGTGTCGGTGCCAAAACTGGCAGACCTCACGGTAGGGGGTCCCGAGCTGTGGATCTAGGATCGATGGGTAATAAGGGATGACGAACACAATGTTTACCCAGGTTTGGGCCCTCTCGAAGAGGTAAGACGCTATGTCCTACTTGATTGTTGTCGTGGGAAACCACGGCGACCTATGGGACCAAGGGCCCCTTGCTGGTTTAGCAGGGGGGATGTCACATTGCGCAAAGAGCAGAAGAACATGGGGCAGCACGACAGTAATCACAGGGGTAATTTTACTCAGTTTCGGCCTCCGCCAGGCGTAAAACCCTACTCCTGCTTTGTGGATTGATAGTGGAAAGATGGTGGTGGAGCGTAGTACACTTGCTCGGCAGGGTCGCCTCGGGGGAGGCAGTGGCTACGTGCGTATGAGTGTGTGGGTGTCCAACCTTCTAACCCTTGTTATGGTTGCCATGGGGCTCCTTTTATAGATTAAGGGGTCACCACAATGGCAAAATAGTCATTATGCACTGATAAGATAGCAGACAGTGCTATCATACCTAACCCTGAAGGATGATAGGGCGCATTAAATGCACCGCTCAATGTCACATCGTCTCTTTCCCGGCAAGCCTTGGCGGGCTGTCTTGCCAGCTCCTCGCCTGCTCGCTTGACATGTCGCAGGACGGGTGTCATGTGTAGGTATTTCCTGTAGAAAGAGGCCACCATGTGGCGAATGGCTGCCACTTAGTCACTTCGCAGCTTGACACCGCATTGATCAATGACGTGGGTCGTGGTGAAACGGCTTCGTGAGGTGGCTCTATCTCTGTGAGTCCCGGCAGACCCTGTCGGGGAGTCTTGGAGGTTTTCTTCCGGGGGAGCCCCCGTCCTTGCCAGGCTCACCTGCCCGGTGAGGGAGGCTTTTCTCCTGGTGGCGTCTTGCTTCTTTAGCTTGGTCTTGGTCCCCTTGATCTGCATGTTGGTTCTTTTGAAGATCTTGATTTCTTGTGCTCTGACTTGGTTTAGTGTCGTAATCTTGTTCCCATGCCTGTGCATAGTCTAGGCAACAGACCCAGGGTGTGTTGCACTGACAGAAGCCCCCGAGCCTGCCTGATCGCGCTGCCGAGCATCGTCCGGGTAGGCCCTAATAAGTGCGCAGACAGGGGCACAGAAGAGGCTGGTGTCTTGGAGTCTTCTTTGCTTCTTCATTAACCTTGAGTCTGGTCCAGTTTCTAGTTTTCCCATGCGTCATGCGCAATGCTGTGGAAAAACTTGGATCATGGCCTGCGGATCACCCATGCCCCACGATCACAGGGCGGAAACTGCCATCCCACTTGCCTCCTGCTTCACACGCACTTGCCACGTGTTCTCCATGCATTAGGCGTGGTAGGTGGTGGATGTGGAGAGCGCGGGAACGAGTGCCATGGCCAAAAACCAGGCATCGACGGTTGGAGCAGAGGGTCGACCTTGATTCTTAGAGCCAGAGAAGGCGCAGGGAGGCCATATTGGAGGAGCGGGGGCGGCCATTCCCTGTGCGAGAGGCTAGCCCCTGCCTCATCCTTCTATAAGAGGGGGCAAGAGCAGTGCATTTTCACACATGCTTCTTCTTCTCCTCCGCGATCATTCTTCACTTTCCATGGTGAGAGGATGACAGCGCAGTGGTATTCCAGCGGCGGCGAGAGGGCTTCTACTCGACAGCGCATCCCCCCTCCTCTAGACCCCGCGGTAGTGGAGCCCACCGTGAGAGGAGGAGGGTGGTGGCGAGGCCGAGGTCACCGCAGTGCTCGAGGAAGAGGAGGATGGGGTAGTGCCTTGGCCGCGCCTCTGTTGGTGGCCCTTCCTCCAATAGAAGGCCATGTCGGGGATCAGCCTAGAGAGTACATCATCAGGCTGTACAAACCTCCATGCGGCCATCTTCGCCTCCCTACTCCATTCGCACGGGAAATGGAGCTTGAACAGTCAGGCGCTCTGAGGTTGCATATGAGGGGTTGTGGGAATGGCGGCATGTGGGTTGATTTTGACTTCCCTGCTCCTCATGTAATGTACCTCCGCCGTGGTTGGTAGACCTTTGCTCGAGCCCACGGCTTCTCGGAGGGGCACATTCTCCAGTTCAGATTAATGGAGAGTGGCCTACTCTCCATCAAGATATTCGTGCTCTCAGGAGCTCGCTTAGGGTGCTGTGCGGAGAGCTCAACCGACGACGAAAGCTCCTCCTCGAGCATAAGCAATGAGGCGGACAGTGACGATGATGATGACGGCAGCGGGAGGGAGGGCGACGACGCTGACTCCAGCTGAGTGCCGCCCGCACCATCTTCATCAGGTAGCAGCACCATCATCTGCACCTACATCTCCTTCCCGGCAATGTGATTTGCCGGGGAGTTGTATGCATGGGGGGAGACGGTGCCTCCCAGCTTCCTCCAGCAGCCTTCTAGCTAGACCCCGGCAGGCTTCCTCTCGGGCTGCAGCTGCGTTAGCCTTGCCTCATCCTGCTGCCCTGGTGGTGGTGGTTTATGGGTCGCCTCCGCCATGCTCTCAATGGACGCGTTCCCTGGTGCTCTCCTGCCCCCATCAGGCTACCTCTCCTGGAGCCTGACGGGAACAGGCTGTGCTTCTGCCCAGGCCCTCCTTTTGCCCTCCTCGCCTTTGACTGTTGTGCCTAGAAGGAGAGGGACAAGAAAGGGCATTACGGAGCACTTATCCTTTTTTAATCTTAAACTTGTCAGCTCTTAGCAAATTTTAATTCAAATAATGTAATCTCCCGAGTCCATGTTTGTGTTCTGTAAGGCTTGTACTTGTATGATTAGCGTATTAAAAAAGATGAAACTTGCCGGGAACTCGTGCATGTATATGTCCATGCAGAGGTGAAAATGCCTCTTTATTTTAAATAAACAAGTTTTCCCCAGCAGGCTATCCTGCCGGTTACCTTTTTATTTTGTTGCCGGAGAACTGAGCCTACCGGGCAAAAAATAAAGGGACCAGCCCCCCACCAACCCTTTTTCATCAAAGGCCACTGTGACCATCCTGGCTGAAGCAACGTTCGAGCCAAGGATGGGAGCACGTAAGTTTCGAAGAGCGGTGAGGTTTTCTCATGCACAAGTTCAAGCTTACAGAACACTTATGGACAAGATGTAGAACTTATTTGTTTGGCTTTCTAGGGATCGTAGTGCTGGTCCAGCTTCCCAACTCCTCGCAGAAGCCAAGTTCATGGCAGGAACCTGCAGTTTTATGCAGATGGGAATAATGCAAGATGCGATCATATCTATAAGCATATGCAAATGCTCATGAGATGCTTATGCAATGCTCTTGAAATGCTTATGCATGCATGCAACTTGGTCGGGGGCCCCCGGCGCTTCGTTTATTTGTCTGTTGCTCAGGATCATCGCATGGCTTTGTACAAGGGGTTACATACAGCTGAGGCAAGGTCTGTACGAAAGGGTGGCTGCCAGGCAGGGCCTGATAGCCGCGCCTTATGGGTAGAACTTGCGGAGATGCTCAATATTCCATGAGTTTTCAATTGAATGCCATCTCCGGTCTCCAGACGGACTATGCCAGGCCTGATGGCTCGAACTACCCGGTAAGGGCCCTCCCCCTTTGGCGTCAACTTGTTTTTACCCTTGGCGGACTGAACGCGCCTAAGGACAAGGTCACCTTCCTCAAAACACCACTCATGAACCCTGTGGCTGTGATAGCGACACACGGCTTGCTGATAGCGTGCAGCACACATAGCAGCCCAGAGACAGTTCTCCTCGAGTAGCACAACGTCGTCACTCCGATGCTAATCTTGCGCTACCTCATTATAGGCAAGCACTCGAGGCCATCCGTAAATGAGTTCCATGGGGATAACTGCTTCTGCCCCATAGACTAGGGAGAAGGGAGTCTGCCCGGTAGCTCAATTTGGTGTCGTTCTGAGGGACCAGAGAACTACCGGTAGCTCATCAATCCACCGCCAGCCGTACTTCTACAGCGTATCAAAGGTTCTTGTCTTGAGTCCTCGCAGCACTTCAGCGTTCGCCCTCTCAGCTTGCCCGTTGCTTCTAGGATGTGCGATAGAGGCAAATGAGATCATGCTTCCGAGGGCATGAACATATTGCATGAAGGCGCGACTCATGAATTGGGTGCCATTGTCGGTAATGATCCTTGATGGGACTCCAAAACGACACACCAACTCTTTCAAGAACTTGATCGCTAATTGACCAGTCACCTTTCTCACGGCAGCAACTTTCGACCACTGTGTAAACTTGTTGATAGCAACGAACAAGAACTCAAAGCCCCCGACTGCTCGGGGGAAAGGGTCGAGGATATCGAGCCCCCAGACCAAAAATGGCCATGATAAAGGGATTGTCTGAAGAGCTTGGGCAGGCAGGTGGATCTTCTTGCAATGGAACTGGCAGGCTTCAGATTTGCTGACTAGCTCAACCGCATCTTGGAGGGCTATGGGCCAATAGAATCCTTGTCGGAATGCTTTCCCAACCAATGCCCTTGATCCAATGTGGGAGCCGCACATGCCTTTGTGTATCTCAGCCAGAAGTTCCTTTCCTTCTTCCCGACAGATGCACTTCAATTTCACACTGTTGGGCCTCCTTCTGTACAGAGTGTCATCGACAAATTGATACATATTGGCCCTCCGGGCTACTCTTTCAGCTTCATCTTGGTTATCGGGAGGTTCTCCGGTTTGGAGGAAGTGAACTATGTGCCTTGACAAAGTTGGAGACTGGGGCTTGGCAACAAGGACTAGAGGCACCTCCTGAAGTGCGGGGGCACATTCCTTGCTCACGGGGACCATGGGCCCGGCTAGAGGGTGTGGTCCGGCAGGTGGTGATGAGTTGTTTCCAGCAGGGTCCATACTATGAGCGGAAAGCTCTAGCGGGAGAGGCTTAGCGGAGTCCATCCGTCTCCTTTTCTGGGCCATTGTCGCTGGGGATACGGAGGGCCTAGTAAGATGGAGAACAAAAGTTCCTGGTTCCATAGGAAGCTTCTGCACAGTGCACTTCGACAGATGATCGGCTATGCTATTTTCCGCACAAGGTACGTGCTCTGTTTGCAATCCGTAAAATTGCTCCTCCAATCTTCTCACTTCCTCAATGTATGCCTCCATCAATGGACTTTGATAATCCTTGTTAACTTGTCTCACCACAAGATGTGAGTCTCCTCGAATGATCAGCTTCCTGATTCCCAACTCTGCGGCAATCCTGAGCCCGGCAAGGAGTCCTTCATACTCTGATGTATTGTTGGTCGCCTCTTCTCGGACAAAATGCATCCGGACGATGTACTTCAAGTGCTCCCCGGAGGTGGCAACGAGAAGCACGCCAGCCCTTGCACCTTGCTTGGAAAAGGCGCCATCAAAATACATGATCCATTCTTGGGGCGCCGCCTTGCCGGGGATGGCTGTTTCCAGTACTTCCTCATCAGGGGTTGGCGTCCATTTTGCAATAAACTATGTCAATTGATACATCTCCAACGTATCTATAATTCCATGCTATATTATATTCTGTTTTGGACATTATTGGGCTTTATTATACACTTTTATATTAATTTTGGGACTAACCTATTAATCGGAGGCCCAGCCCAGAATTGCTGTCTTTTTGCCTATTTCAGAGTTTCGCAGAAAAAGAATATCAAACAGAGTCCAAACGGAATGAAACCTTCGGGAACATGATTTTCGGAACGAAAATGATCCAGAGGACTTGGACCCTACATCAAGACATCAACCAGGAGGGCACAAGGTAGGGGGCGCGCCTACCCCCCTGGGCGCGCCCTCCACCCTCGTGGGCCCCCTGTTGCTCCACTAACGTACTTCTTACTCCTAAATATACCTACGTACCCCAAACTACCAGATACGGAGCCAAAAACCTAATTCCACCGCCGCAACCTTCTGTACCCGTGAGATCCCATCTTGGGGCCTGTTCCGGAGCTCCACCGGAGGGGGCATCGATCACGGAGGGCTTCTACATCAACACCATAGTCTCTCCGATGATGTGTAAGTAGTGTACCTCAGACCTTCGGGTCCATAGTTATCAGCTAGATGGCTTCTTCTCTCTTTTTGGATCTCAATACAATGTTCTCCCCCTCTCTCGTGGAGATCTATTCGATGTGATCTTATTTTGCGGTGTGTTTGTTGAGACCGATGAATTGTGGGTTTATGATCAAGTTTATCTCTGAACAATATTTGAATCTTCTCTGAATTCTTTTATGTATGATTGGTTATCTTTGCAAGTCTCTTCGAATTATCAGTTTGGTCTGGCCTACTAGATTGATCTTTCTTGCAATGGGAGAAGTGCTTAGCTTTGGGTTCAATCTTGGGGTGTCCTTTCAAAGTGACAGTAGGGGCAACAAGGCACATATTGTATTGTTGCCATCGAGGATAACAAGATGGGATTTATATTATATTGCTTAAAGCATTACTCTGTTCTTATGAACTTAATACTCTAGATGCATGCTGGATAACGGTCGATGTGTGGAGTAATAGTAGTAGATGCAGGCAGGAGTCGGTCTACTTGTCTCGGACGTGATGCCTATATACATGATCATACCTAGATATTCTCATAACTATGCTCAATTATGTCAATTGCTCAACAGTAATTTGTTCACCCACCGTAATATTTATGCTCTTGAGAGAAGCCACTAGTGAAACCTATGTCCCCCAGGTCCATTTTTCATCATATTAATCTCCCATCAACAAGCTATTTCCGTTGCCTTTTATTTTGCTTTTATTTTACTTTGCATCTTTATCATAAAAATACCAAAAATATTATCTTATCATATCTATCAGATCTCACTCTTGTAAGTGACCATGAAGGGATTGACAACCCCTTATCGCGTTGGTTGCGAGGATTTATTTGTTTGTGTAGGTGCGAGGGACTCGTGCGTGGCCTCCTACTGGATTGATACCTTGGTTCTCAAAACTGAGGGAATACTTATGCTACTTTGCTGCATCACCCTTTCCTCTTACATGGAAAACCAACGCAGTGCTCAAGAGGTAGCATGAAGGATTTCTAGCGCCGTTGCCAGAGAGTCTACACAGAAGTCAACATACCAAGTACTCATCACAAACCCTTAACTCCCGCATTACATTATTTGCCATTTGCCTCTCGTTTTCCTCTCCTCCACTTCAACATTGCCGTTTTATTCCCTCCTTCCGTTCGATCTTGTGTTACCATGTGCCTTCTTTTTGCTTGCATCTTTGCTTGCTAAGAGTTTATGGATCCCCATCCACTTGCTAATCTCTTTAAGAGATCCAATTATGATGAACCTATTGCTAATGAGTTAAGTGCACTAGATTATCTTTATGAGGTTTTGCTCGAAATTCGTGAATCTAAAAATTGTGATGAAGTACTTTATGAAGCGATTCACGATAGATCTTTGAATAAAAAGCATGATTGCAATGATTTTACTATAAATTCTCTTGATGTTAATTGTGCTAAAAATATGCAAAACCCTAAGCTTGGGGATGCTAGTTTTGCTATGTCTACTACTTGTTGCAATGATCATGATTGGGGTGATTCTTCTTATGATCTTGAAAATTTATGTAACGCCCTCGATGCGGCTATATCTCCCACGTGTCGAAGCACGACTTAGAGGCATAACTGCATTGAAAGCAATGTCACAAGTGAGGTAATCTTCACACAACCCATGTAATACATAAGGGAAAGAGATACATAGTTGGCTTACAATCGCCACGCAATACATGAGTAAAGCATTACATCATACAGATACAATCAAGGTCCGACTACGGAACCAAAATAAAAGAAGACTACCCCAAATGCTACACAGATCCCCCATCGTCCCAACTGGGCTCCACTACTGATCAACTGAAACGAAACAACACAATGAACAAGATCTTCATCGAGCTCCTCCTTGAGCTCGGATGCGTCACCTGCCCGGTTTCATCGGCACCTGCAAACTGGTTTTGGAAGTATCTGTGAGTCACGGGGACTCAGCAATCTCACACCCGCGAGATCAAGACTATTTAAGCTTATGGGTAGGAGAAGGTAGTGACGTGGAGCTGTAGCAAGCGACTAGCATATCTGGTGTCTAACATACGCAAATGAGAGCGAGAAGAGGAGGCAAAAGCACGATCAAACAACTATGATCAAGAAGTGATCCTAGAGCAACCTACGTCAAACATAACTCCAACACCGTGTTCACTTCCCAGACTCCGCCGAGAAGAGACCATCACGGTTACACACGCGGTTGATGTATTTTAATTAAGGTCAACTTCAGGTTTTCTACAACCGGACATTAACAAATTCCCATCTGCCTCATAACCGCGGGCACGGCTTTCGAAAGATAATACCCTACAGGGGTGTCCCAACTTAGCCCATTATAAGCTCTCACGGTCAACGAAGGATATTGCTTCTACCGGGAAGACCCGATCAGTCTCGGAATCCCAGCTACAAGACATTTCGACAATGGTAAAACAAGACCAGCAAAGCCGCCCGATGTGCCGACAAATCCCAATAGGAGTCGCACGTATCTTGTTCTCAGGGCACACCGGATGAGCAAGACGTCGGGTTGGCATAGACCCTGGTTGCCCAAGGGGCGCCGGACATCGCTCGGTTTGGACCAGCAATCGAAGGAGAACTGGCCCGGGGGTTTAAAATAAAGATGACCCTTGAGTCTGTAGAACCCAAGGGAAAAAGGCTTAGGTGGCAAATGTTAAAACCAAGGTTGGGCCTTGCTGGAGGAGTCTTATTCAAAGCGAACTGTCAAGGGGGTCCCATAAATCACCCAACCGTGGGGAACATAATACCGATATGACGAAAACTAGGGCGGCAAAAGTGGAACAAAACACCAGGCATAAGGCCGAGCCTTCCACCCTTTACCAAGTATATAGGTGCATTAGTTAAATAAGAGATATTGTGATATCCCAACAAGTAAACATGTTCCCACAAGGAACAACATCTCCATGTTCTAACAAGGAACAAACTTCATCTTCACCTGCAACTAACAACGCTATAAGAGGGGCTGAGCAAAGCGGTAACATAGCCAAACAACGGTTTGCTAGGACAAGGTGGGTTAGAGGCTTGACATGGCAATATGGGAGGCATGATAAGAAAGTGATAGGCATCGTAGCATAGGCATAGCAAAAGAGCGAGCATCTAGCAAGCAAAGATAGAAGTGATTTCGAGGGTATGGTAATCTTGCCTGAAATCCCGCAAGGAAGAAGAACGAGTCCATGAAGAAGTCAAACGGACGTAGTCGAACAAATCCTCACAAACGCGATGTTATCGGAATTAACCCGAAGAAGCAACACCGGAAACAAACAAACAACATAGTAAACAACCATCACATAAACATGGCATGATGCACAAACAAGAATGATGCATGTCCGTTTTAAAGACTCATGGCATGGCAAAGTGCAACAGACAATTCTACAAATTAAGTGGAGTCCAATATGCAACTCCGTTGCATATTGATGAAACGCCACGTGACTTATTTAGTTCTCTCTCGTTTAGGTACTCAACAAAATTAAATGTTGGTTAGCATGGCAAGAGGTGAAGCACAACAAAACTACCTACCTAGGCAAGTTTAAATGAGGCCGGAAACAACAAACAACAAGTCCAGAAAATCCTCATATCCATATTTTAGATTTGGTACTGATCTATCCTAAAGCATATTTTAAAGTTGTTAAACATGCAAAGTAATGCTATCATGTTAATCTATGCATTTTCCTACCCCATTTACATATAATGTTTATTAAATTCGGAGTTACGGTTATTTAGTTATGAAATAAATCATTTTAGCATAGCATTTGTACAAATTAATGCAAACAGCAAGTTTAAGCATTTTTAACATGGATAAAAGTTGCATATTATTAAACTACACAAATTTCTGAGCATTTTACATATTTAGTTTGTTTTAAAACGATGCATGGTTTGTGAGTTATTAAATGCATGATCTAGAGGGACTTTTTTGTAAAACAGTAAATCCCAGATAATAGCTAAATCGCAACAGAGGAAAAAAAACACGCATCGGGCCTAAACTTGCTGGACCAACAGAGCACAGGAGGGGCTGCTCACCCAGTGGGCCTTGGCCCGTTCGATGCAAGGGCTGGAGGAGGCCGGTCCCTGGGCTGCTCCTGGCTGGATCGAACGAGGAGGTGGAGGGGACGCGGTCAACGCACGGATGACCTGCCGCTGCTCGATCTGAACGCACAGGAGGGAGCGCGGGAGGCGAAACAGGGGAGATCCAGTGAGGGGCGCAGCACAGGCGACGGCGCTCAATCCCGAGCCACTGCTCGAAGCGGGGGAAACAGAGGCCGGCAGCGAGGTTCGGCGGTGACGGCGTCGGCTTGGATGGCACAAGGCTGAAGATGGCGGGGCACGACGCGGGTGGCCTGCTGGTGGATCTCCGGCGACGAGCTGCAAGGTCATGGCGGGGAAAATTCAGAGAAAGACGGTGAGGGAGGAAAAGAGATAGAAGAAGGACAGGGAGAAGAGGGCACGCGGGGCGGGGCTCATCTGCGGCGTTCGGAGCTGCTGGAGGACGAGGTTGGAGCAGGAGGCAGACGCGGCAAGGCTACGGTGGAGTAGTGCATCGACCAGGAGGAGCTGTGGCTTGCTGTGGATGAGCTCCGTCTCGAGGGACTCCTGCTCGGGCACGAGCGTGGAGACGCGGGGCCGCGGCCAGAGGAGGTCGTCGGCTGCGACAGCGCGAGGGGACGAGGCCGGGCGCTCCTGCTCGGGACCTCGAGCAGCTTCAGGGAGCAGGGCAGGGGAGGCGCTGGATTGGATTGGGTGGAGATGGATCGATGGGATGGACGGGACGGCGAGGTCGGGCGCTGCTCTGTTGGTGGAGGGCTGAAAGCGAGGTGGATGCGAGCTGTGGTTGGTCGGTGGCGCAAAACAAGGGGCTTGGTCCGAGAGAATTTGGATCGAGAGGAGATCCCGAGGTGGGAGGGGGAGTGTGGCGACGGCGATTGGATAGGGGAGGAATGGATGGGATAGCTTAGGGTTAGACTGATATATATAGTGAGTGGGTTAGGTTAGGGATTATCTGATCCTCCGATCAAAATCGGACAGTCGGGAAAAATAGGCTAGGGAGTCCAAATGAGAAAACGGAGATGTTTTGTAGATGTTTGGATATGATCCGGATTTGTCGGGAACGACATGCCGGTTCGGGTTCGGGTTAGTTTCGGACACGCACACGAGGGTGCTGCGAGCTGACAAGAGAGGTTAGGTGGTCAAGGTCAAGAAGGAAGCGAAAACTCGAATGGCCTCGGAACGGTCAACGAAAGCAAGGGCGGAACGCGACAACTACGAACGGCTGCAAGTTTTATGAAAACATGCAGATGCAATGCGCATGATGCGATGATGAATGCAACAAACAAACGGAACACATGACAACAACGAAAAACATGGAAGCCGTCTGGAGCATCGGTCTTGGGGCGTTACAATTTATTTAATCCCCATGATGAATATGAGATTGATAATAGTGTTTGCAATAATATTGAAAGCGGGTTTGGAAGAGTGTCAACTTTAGATCCCACATATTTGGAGCATGTTCAATCTTATGATTTTTTTTATAAAAGTGGGTTTGGCGAGGTCATGACTTTAGTTAATGTTAATCCCAATATTTTGGAAGAGTGTCAACTTTGCATGCATGTGGATCATGTTGAGAAATTTTTATGCGATAGCTATATTGTTGAATTTGATTATTATCCCACATGTAATTATTATGAGAGAGGAAAATATGGTTATAGAAATTTTCATGTTACTAAATTACCTCTCGTTATGTTGAGATTGTCTAGGTTTCATTCTTCTTCCTTGCATATGCTAGGATTTGCTTGCCTTGATAATTTGTTTGTCTATAAGATTCCTATGCATAGGAAGTATGTTAGACTTAGATGTGTTTTTTCACATGCTTTATGATGCTCTCTCTGTGCTTCAATTCTTGTCTTTCATATGAGCATCATCGAAATTATAAATGCCTAGCTAGGGGCGTTAAACGATAGCGCTTGTTGGGAGGCAGCCCAATTTTATTTTTAGTTTTTAGATTTTTGCTTATGTTTAGGAATAAATATTGGATCTAGCCTCTGGTTATATGTGTTTTTATGTTTTAATTAGTGTTTGTGCGAAGTTAAACCTATATGATCTTCTTGGATGATAGTTATTTGATCTTGCTGTAAATTCCAGAAACTTTCTGTTCGCGAAAATAATTGTTAAAAATCACCAGAATGTGATAAAATATTGATGCCAATTTCTGATTATCAATAAACAAATTGTCTAGGTCGTACAATTTTAGCTGAATTTTTTGAGTCCCAGAAGTTTGCGTTATTTACAGATTACTACAGATTGTTCTGTTTTTGACAAATTCTGTTTTTCGTGTGTTGTTTTCTTATTTTGATGAATCTATGGCTAGTAAAATAGTTTATAAACCATAGAGAAGTTGGAATACAGTAGGTTTAACACCAATATAAATAAAGAATGAGTTCATTACAGTACTGTCGGCGTTCTGGGAACGGGGGTCCCCAGACTTGCCTGCATGCGGCCCACGGCGTGGCTAAGCAGCAGGCCGTACGACCCATCTTCATCAACAAGGCATCCAAGAACCTCACGAGGGGCCAAGCCTCACGAGGCGGACGACGCAAGACCTCCTCTGGAGTGGCCGAGCCAGGCAGGCTCACGAGGAGCGGAGACATCAAGGCGGGGCAAACCTCACGAGGCTCTCGTGACGTGAGACATGACGAACGACACCAGGCGGGCGCCAGCGCGCGAAGTGTCCTTATTTCCTCTTTAGTGCTAAGGAGGCCAGCACAGGAGAAGAGTACGGAGGCATCAGGCAAATGTTTCTATATTGGTGCAACGAGACCAAGACCAGGAGGACGGCAAGGCGGAGGTCATCGTGGAGCCCAAGGCAGCGTCACCACCAGAGCTTTTCGCAGGTGAAGACCACTTTTGTCAGGATAGCTTGTACTAGCTGTCTCCTTCAAACTTGCCCTCCGTTGTTGGCTCCCTTCCCGCTCATTATTTGGGAAGAGGACCAGGGCCTATATAAGTAGAGCTAGCCACCATAGTAGGGGCAATCTGATCTTAGCTTGATCCAACCCGATCGAGAGCCTACTCACAAGAACACCTCAACCTC